>CM030363.1:207945141-208244939 GCA_017893485.1 Hemerocallis citrina | reverse complement strand
ATGTATTTACCCATAATTTTCCATTTATTTAAACACTCCATAAATTTATGTATTTGTCTACACACTTCCAACAAATTTGTGTATTTGTATAAACATTCCTATAATATGTAGACACCGTCCAGAAAATATAATATTTTTTTAATTTAAAAAGTATATTTTTTTTGAAAAAAAGGTGAGAACGTCACCGCTTCATTAATAACATATTAACGAAACAAGTATTTCAGATAACATACACCTATGTTCCTAAATCGGAACAACGGAAAACAATTACATAGCTCACTTCACAACATAAACTAGTCTCAGTGACCCTACCAACAGCTGCTCCCTCTATCCATACCCCCCATCCACACCCTGCATCGGTGAATACCCCCCTGAGGGGGATGCCCCTAGGCTCAGGCGTGCACTCTCCCCACAGCGGGCACACCGAAGTGCACTTCATTGCCAGGAGGGGAGAGACAATACTCATCATCGCCATCATCAGGACGAGCCTCCGAGGGGACGGGCCTATAGAGAGGGTCATCCTACTCGCTACCGTGAGCGTAAAAGACCCCCCCCCCCCCCCCCGCCCCGTGCCATCATCGCCCCTAGAGGTATCAATTCAACCAGAGGGACCGAAACTGCCGCCATCGTCGCCAGGAGCAACCGGAGGCTTATCAGAGATTCAACCACAAGCAACACAGTCATAATGCTCATGGAATTCAACAGGTTAATGGCCACAATAGTGAGAGGGTCTACCACAGTGTGACTAACCACCTCCACCACAATCGCAATTCCAATGTTCTAGTGAAACCCACCATGTTACCTCCTTCTCACCCAAGGCCCTCAACTTCACGCATCCTTCAACGACCCTCCCCACAATCAAGCCCCGACCCCCTCAAGTCCATCATCGCTTGGGCCCAAGAAGGGGAACCAAACAATGAGAACCAAGGAAGTGAGGAACAAGCTCAGATTGAAGAAACATCAGAGAAGTGGCAAGTAGTTGTCCCAGGGGGTAAGAAGAAACATAGCTCCACACCACCACCAAACCAACAGGATAACAAGAAACACAGCCCCCCTCTGCCACCAATTCAACACGATAACAGGAAAAGGCTAAGAAAAGGAAAAAGAAAACCAGTGTCGTGCTTCAATTGTGGGAACTTAGGCCATTACCGAACAGAGTGCACCAAAGAGGTGCGATGCCTGAGATGCATGAAGTGGGGCCACATGTCATACACCTACACGAACGTCATCAACTCCAATAATGACGATGAGCGACAAGTGTGCAGAGGAAGGTCGCTGAAAAGCCCAACCCTGATCAGACTGGCTAACATCTTAGAAACAATCAAGAATGAAGAAAAATGGCTCCGCCAATGGTGTTCGGTAGCAAGAGTGAGATCAGGTTGCCCCTCCGAAACCCACCTTCTCCAAGCCTTGAATCTCAAATGGACAATGCAAGCTCACCGAGACTGGGTAGCAAAGAAAATGTGCCATCTCCAATTTCTGGTGTCCTTCCCGTCACCCGAAAAGATGATTGAAGACACCAGAATGGGCACGGTGGATTTTGGTTTCTTCAAAGTGGAATTCAAGGCATGGTCACCGAACTTCGGCGCAGAGCTACCACTAGGAGACAAGTATTGGATTTGGATACACAACGTGCTATTGCACTTTTGGAAGAAAGAGGCTCTTCAGGAGATTGTTTCCGACTTCGGCACTGTGGAAGCCATCGACGAGAAGACGATTCGCCGCTCAGTGATAGTATCAGCGAGGATACTCATTAGGAGTGGAGACATCTCCCTAATGCCTAGATTTGCCTAAGTCTTCTCTTTCGAGGAGTCTTATCTCATACGGTTTGTGCTCAGCAAGCGAGCGGAGACAGAGGAAGAGCTCCTACCCATCACTTCTCCTAAACCTCCTCCTTCTATCAGAGATGGCCGGTCTTACAAACAGGTGGTCTCACCGGAGTGGGATCTCACCATTGACGGAGCACATGAAATGGAGCATGCTCACAGAGAAGTGATCAAAGCAGCAAAAGGGATGGAGGGTCGCCGGGAGCCTGCGGCGAAGGATCAGAACCCCAAGACTCAAGGCCGTTCACCGGTGGTCGAGGACGAGGCTTGACCACGGGATCCAATGGCCAGGATGGAAGGAAATTGGTGCACCCACAACCATGTCCAGATTTGGTAAGTTTCGCAGAGACAGAGGCTAGCCATGGTAAAGGGGTCAAAGAGGTTACCCAAAGTGGCAGTCAACCTCTGCAAGTTGGTGAGGGGGAGCGTACTGTGGAACAGAAAGGGGAACCAGGGCATGCAGACCCCATAAATGGCAAAAATCCACTCTGCAACAACATGCAAGCTTTGGGACAAGAGTTGGTGAGGAAAAGCACCAGTCTGGGGAAGAAGATAAGCGAGGAAACAACTTTAGCCAGGGAGTTGGCACAAAAGCTAAGGAAATCACCAGAAAAGAAAAGGTGGGTCGCTTTGGGGCTAGAGCGACAGTCTGCAGGTGCTGTTTTGGGGAAGACGACGAACATGGAGCTACTCGTAGACAGGAAAGAGGGCTCAAAGGAGAGCAAGGTGAAAGGGGAACTGGTTACTCAGAGTTTGAGAAAGCACAATGCTGGCAAAGAAGATAATGAAGCAACAAGAAAGGAAATCCCCCCTTTGCATCTACCCAATTCAACGCATCGTTCCCCCCACTTAGCATCGACTGTTGTGCCTCCCAATCAGAGTGAGCCACGTGGTAGAAGGGACAGGGGAGATGTGCGCCTGCAGGCGCTAGCGACAGGGATGGATATCGAGAAGCAGGGTGCGATAACTCGCGAGGAAAGGAAAGAGTATTGTGAGCCCTTCGAAGGGTTTACCTCTAACGGGCTTTATGGGCTAAAAGAGAGGCCCAAGTACCCTTCTAGTATACTTGAGACTACTGAAGAGTAGCGGGCCCATTGAGGGGTCTGTTATAGGGAATAACACTTCTGAGATGGAAACGGTGACGATAGGGGGGCCCATAGAGGGGTCTACTACAGGGGAGCTTTTTTCTCAGATAGCACACCACTGTGTGGAAGACGATCAAGAAGACAGGCTGAACCTGGAGGATGATTGTGTATACTCCGAGATGGAATCAAAGGATTATAATTTTGATGTTGATCTGCATGCCACGTCGCCTGAGTTCATTCCATCCACCTACCCACCTTCACAGGGGACAGTTGGGTTCAGGGTACAGAGGGTGCCTAAGAGGGCTCATGGGGAGTCCCTGGACGACTTTCTGGAAGTGGCTGCGGCGGACAAAGCTACAAAATTCGATGACGGAGGTACGAAAATTTACTTAGCTTCTGTATTAAATTTCATGTCAGATTCTGAGGTTTTTACCCTAGCTCAAGCCTGTGGCTTAGAGGTGTATGACATAGAACGTAATATTCTACTGCTCAATAAAATTAGGAGTTGGGAAACGGAACGAGTAAAGGACCTGGGGTCCTCCTCTGTGTCGACGGAGGTCTTCAAGGAAGACACCCGTCACACACACACGATCAACCTAGAATCGGTTCCCCAATGAATACACTGTTCTGGAACGCTAGGGGGTTAGAGAATAGGAGTAAGAGAGATATGGTTAGGGATTTCACTGTGAACTTCAAGACGGAGGTGGTAGGGTTACAGGAGACCAAGCTCGCACACAGGGTCTAAACTCAAAAGAGTATAGGGCAACAGAATCAAGGAATGGGTGCTACGCCCATCCTCAAGAGCTTCGGGGGGCATTGCTATTGGGTTCAACATGGATATTTTCACCTGTGTCGAGGAGTATAGTGGAACGTTCTCCCTGACTACCCGACTAAGACGACAGTCTGACAATTGGGTGCATACGATAACTGTGGTTTACGGGCCGAACATGGCAACAGATCGACACGCCTTTTGGCAAGAGCTTATCAATATTAGACAACGATGGTCGGGAGCTTGGATTTCCTCAGTTGAAAACGGATCCGTTTTCAACGGGTTGGAAAACACCCATCTCAGTCGTCCGATCTTGCTTGATCATGATCAGCGGCTGTGATCGAAACCCACTAAGTCTCCCACTAACGCTTCCAAAAAGCGGAGGGGTAATTTCGTAAGTTCATGCCAAAAAAAGTTTCAGACTTAGCATTTTTTTGGCGTGGAGTTTTTTTTTTGTCGAAAAAATCACTTAGGCCGTTGTTGGAAACAACGGCCTAGGTTGTTTTTTTTTAAAACATACCTTGGCCATTGTTGGAAACAACGACCTAGGTATGTACAAGTGTTTTTCCAAACACTTGTACATACCCAGATCTTCCTCACTCTGTCTTTGTCACAAACTCTCTCTCTCTTTCTCTTGAGCTCCCGAAACCCAACCCCAAACCCTAGTTCTCTCTCCCAACTCCTTGGCCTCGATTTCTTTGCCTTCTCGATCCCCCCCTCTTGTGGAAGCCTCTCTATCTCTCTCTCCCTCTCCTGAATACCTCAAACCCTAACATAGGCCCCAAAATCTAAAATCATCTGAACCATAGCACAAATTCTCCAACCCCCTAGCCTGAACAAGTTGTTCATCTACAGTAGCGGCTTCTCACATCTTTTCCCACTCTCTATCTCTCTCTTTGGACCAGGTATTTACTTAATCCCAATTTACTATAATAAACTATGTTAATTTCTTGAATTATTTTTCAATTTTGGAGTTGGGTTTTTTGTATTATGCGTAGTAGTCTATAATTTAGAGAGTATACAATTAGCTCTGATCATGTATGTTGTATATATTTTGTTCACATTTTTGTAGATGTAGTGTTAGTTTTAGTGATGGGATACAGGAGAAGTAAATAAACGAGATCCAAAAATTTAATTTGTACAAGTAGGTCGGACTCGCCGCGTAGAAGGTAACGGAACTTGTAGAGACGATTTCCGTCTCACGATTTGTGAGATACGTCCGTTTATCAGTTTTATTCAATATAATGGATATAAAGCGATACACGGCCGTATCTTTCAAACTGAGAGTCGGAACTCACCTCTGCAAGTTCCGTTGGCTTGTGTTTGGTGTGCCAGACTTGACGGCCAAATTTAGGAATTTTTCCATCTCGTTTTTGTTATTTTGACGCGTATATGAAAAAACTTTAATCCACCTCAGAATTTTTTTAGTACGCTATAAATAGAAAAATGCTTAGACGAAGTCCAAATAATACGAAACTGTGCAAGTAGGTTGGTCTCGCCACTCACAAGTCATACCAACTTGTATATGCGAGTTCCGACCCACGGTTTGTGAGATACGTCAATGTATCGCTTTCCGCTCATTTTTCAAGAGTGAAAACGATACACAGCCGTATCTTTCAAAACGTGGGTCGGAACTCGCATGTACAAGTTGCGTTGGCTTGTGTGCGGGGAGCCCGACCCAACGGCCAAATTTTAGAATTTTTGCATCTCATTTGTGTTGTTTTGACGAGAATATGAAAAAACTTGAATCTACCTCAGAACTTTTTTAGTACATTGTCAATAGAAAAAATGCTTAAATGAAGTCCCAAAAAAACGAAACTGTGCGAATAATTTGGGCTAACCAATCACAACCGAATGCAACTTGTATTTGTGAGTTCTGACCCACGGGTTTGCGAGATACGTCACTGTATCGCTTGCCGCTCTTTTTTAAAGAGTGAAAGTGATACACGGCCGTATATTTCAAACCGTGGGTCGGAACTTACTTCTACATGTTGTGTTGGCTTGTGTTTGGTGTGCCAGAGGTGACGGCCAAATTTTGAAATTTTTGCATCTCGTTTGTGTTGTTTTGACGCGTATAAGCGAAGTTTTGAAATTTTTGCATCTCGTTGGTTTGTGTTTGCTATTTTTTGGCGAATAAATAGTTTCATTTATGCAAATTTTATTATAGGGAAATGGCTAGAACGAGGAGAACCAGAAGGACATCTCGGGATGCTCGGGGGGAACATTCCACAGAGAATGTGAGAACTATTAATTTGTATTATGCCTAATTTTATATTTAGTGATATTGTTATTACACTAATAATAATTGTGTTTTTGGGTTCGTGTAGGTTGGTGCATCCTCTTCGATGGCACCATGTCGTGGTCCAGGATCAATATTTCTCCGTGAACTGAGCTTGCAAGACCGCTACAGATCCGCAGCAGTGTGGGGTGGGACGACGTGGAGGTGTAATTTCCGCACCCACGAGACAATGAAGGTGCACCCATGTATTGTCGAGTACCTAGTAGTGGTCGATTTCTATGGAATCAGCATGATGGGTCAGGTTAAACTCGACCGAGCACTTCTCTCAGCACTCGTGGAGCGATGGAGGCCAGAGTCGCTCACCTTCCATCTACCGGTCGGTGAGATGATGGTGTCGCTACAGGATATAGCGTTGATCTCTAGTCTTCCAATAGACGGGTTGGTCGTGACGGATAATATAAACTTTGACAAAATAGAGCTATGTAATGAACTGCTCGGTATAGAGTTTGATGAGGCGGCCACAGAAAATAAGGAAATTTTTTTCGGGCAATCAATCTGACTATCTTGATTGAAGGGACGTTTTGATGGGATGTTGACCAATGCATCGCCCTACCACTATGTACAGTCTTACACCAGAGGTTACATTCTAACGGTGCTCGGAGGGGTTCTCTTGCCTAACTCATCTGGGGATACGATGCACCTCATGTATCTACGATTGCTCGCCGACCTAGGCTTAGCTGGCCGGTACAGCTTGTAACGCCCCGAATCCCAAATACAACTGAATTCGAGAGTTCTACAGGATCTTTCCACTTCATTTAGTACAATTTTACAAGGAAATTTGAACTTTTCACTTTACATCAGAGTTTACATAAAAACATTACACTTTACATTGCACAGCGGAAGTAAAATTTACAACAATTAAATAAATGTACAACAACATTGAATAATCTTTAAGCATCTGTTCCTCTTTAATCTTTATCATGTCACTTACCTGCATATAAGACTGTGGGTACGTCAGTTTATTCAACCGACGAACATTATACACGGCCATCCTCTCTATGCCGGAAATAGTATAACTTATTTTCCATATTTAACAAACACAAACTTGTCACATATCAAACTCAAGGGACTACCCTATTGATGTCGTGTTGTGATTGTGCACTTAGTCCTTAATGCAGTTATTTATATTACATGACACTAATGCGCACTTGTTCGGATTCTATGCATCCCATACTACATAGGTCCGAGGGCAAGCCTCTTAATCGTTCTTCATCTTTTGTAACTCCCTGTTCCAGTTGCACATATTTTATTACGTGAATTTTTGTACTTTAATTTTCAGATCAGTTTTATTTTTCTTTTTGGACTCTTTATCTAAAGCCAGAATATTTTTCTGATCAATTCTATAATTTTGTGATTTTTCGATCGGAGTTTAAATACAAATTTTAAACCCTGATTAATCCTAATCCTAATCCTAATCGTAATCCTAATCCTGCCTAATTCTACGTCTAACTCCTACTCCTGACTTCTCCTCCTTATTCCTAACTTAATCCCCACTAACCCCTCATTTTCTCCTTCTACGCCTAACTTCTCATTTTTTTCCACACACATGTTTGATTTTTCTACACCCCATGCACTTTGATTTTTCTACACCCCATGCACCTCTTTCTTTCTATATATACACACACACACATGCAGAACCTCCCACCTCCTTTTCTTCTCTTATCTACATCCCATTCTTCATTTTCCCTTCTTCTCTTCCTCTGCCTTCTTCACACCCGAGAGCTCAAGCAACACCCAAGCTCCACTTTACCTTCCACCTTTGAGCCAACGACTCCGCTTCTACGATCCTGTGAACCCCGAAAAATAACCCGACGCCGCGCCACCTTATTGTTGTCGTCGCTCACCGTTGCTACCGTTACTCGCTAGCTACTGTCTTGCCCCCATTCTTACCGCCGTTGTGCCACCGTCCGTTGCCAACGTCGCTTCTTCTTTCCGTGGTTAACACCACCACCAAAATCGTCACATTATAAGGCAAATACCTTGTACACTCTTTTTGTTCTCGTACAAGCATTTTTCCTTGGACTCGTGGCAAGTAGTCTAGTCATCATTATGTTTTATTGTCAAACTCCATTCTAGTCACTGGTTTCATGCTATATCAACTCAAGAGTGAACCGTTAACACATTTCGAATCGTGTTATCGAATATCGCATATTCAACCTTACTATCTCTAAATTTCTTGACCTTGCACTAAGAATTCGACCATGTTTCCAATATTGGATTGAAGATTTTCTACGTGAAAATCGTAGCCCATCGAGTCCCGAATACAGAACATATTACGGTTTCTCAATCGGATGTATAGATTGTGAGATATCGCGATTTTAGTACTGGCATATCGCGAATATCTGAACCTGCACGGGATTACTAATCGGTATCTTATACTGAGAATTCGATCATGTTTCCGATACTGGATCGAAAAACTTTCTACATGAAAATCGTAGCCCTTCGAGTCTAGATATCCGAAACATCCTACAGTTTCTCAATTCGATGTATATATTGTGAGATATCGCAGTTTTAGTATTGTGACTCCGAATTTCCAGAATGCGCGCGAAACATCGAAACTAGCGAAGAATGAATTTGTACGCATAGTTACTGTCTTTAGAATGTATCGTGTGAATATGCGTTGGAACCGGAAAAGAGTCTACTTTCTAGAATCTCTGACAGAATTGGATTTGCTTTTCTGTAACAACGAAAAAGTGAATTTGAATGTAGATCTAAAAATCCATCTCTACATTTTTGCATATAAACCCGTTACTTTTCATATTTAATGAACTGAGTGTATTATTGTTCTTGTAATAATAACTTACATAGATATAATAGGTTGATAGCATGCATTTTATACCACTTGATAATTCTATAATAACTACTCTCGATACATGTACTCATTTTACGTCTCATATCCATGATTATTACTCTTGATATTTTTCTTGATTAAACTGTCTTGATTACGCCGTTCCACTAGTCGTACTAATTGCATGTTCATAATTAATTATAAAAGAATAACAAGCCGGGGTTATAAGGGTACGACTTAATAGTGGACAATATAGGGGAGTATACTCGGAAGGGGGCCCGTATTTCCCGAAATAGTGATTCTTGATTCTTGATTCTTGATTACACAATTCTTGATTACATAATTCTCGATTACATGATTCATGATTATATGTCTTGATACTATCACTGGAAGACCCGAGTGCATAATCCTATAGAATTCACTACTTAAGTCTAAACGTCATATGATTGATATGCACCGAACTTGTGGTATGGGACACAGGATTGCGTGCATTAGATAAGTTAATAAAACAGATAAACTTGAGATTTCCACTAAGCATGATTCTTGATTACATGACTCTTCATTATATGACTCTTGATTCCTGATTATATGACTCTTGATTCTTGATTACATGATTCTTGATTACATGACTCTTGATTACATGACTCTCGATCCTTGATTACATGATTATCGATTAACTGAGCCTAGGTTATCAATTGCTTATATCTTGAAGTCTAGAATACACTAGTTACCGTTATTACTTACATGATCATATTGTCCCTGTTCCTTGCTTACTTCCATATTGTATTTGTACTTCTACTTCTTATTTCTTCCATGTTATATCTTGTTATATTACCCCTTTTCCTGCTTGTTGCTACTTGCTGCCCGAAACTTGCTCTAACGGGAACTTTTCTATTTTTCTTTGAGTTAATAATTATACAGGTATTGATGGACCCGACGAGCAGACTCTTTAGACGATCATTGCTGCTTCCTTACTACTTCGTGTTGTTTTTCTTTTGGTCGCTATTTTATCTAGTTATTATAGCGAACTGCTTATCATATTATTTTAATTCTGGCACCTTGTACTCCCGGGCATCTTGACCCGATGTTGATGTATTATCCAAATGATGGTTATTCTATTTTCAGCTCATGTGATTATTATATTTGCCTGCGTGAATGTGTTATATAGATCTTATTGAGCTTATAACTGTACAGCTTATGGATGATATATATCATTCGCCGGGCCTCAGTTGCGTACCTGTATTTCTGTATAGTGGGAAGCAGGGCGTGACATCTTTGTAGGGTTCAATCCCTCGCCATGACTTAATCTACTACTGTAACTACGGTGAGTATCCTAGATGATTTATGAGTACAAGCACGTGTACAGAAAACCTGGAGGGGAACCCCACGCCATGTCTTGACTCGTCAAGCATGCATTCTGTGGCAATTCAGCCTCCTTCATGGCACACGATCCTCTTGCAGTCACCAAACATCCCACAAGCGTGGCTAAAGTCCGATAATTACTGAGTTGTGCCCACGCCATGTCTTGACTCATCAAGCATGCATTCTGTGGCTCACACACCCGCACCGTAAACTCTAACTCTCATACTTGTGTTTTTCTCTCACTTTCATCACGTCTTCACTATGCACTATTCCTTAGTTTTTATTAGAATCATGAACAAAATCAAAGATCTAGAGTTAGCCTCTCCACTAAACCGGACTTATTCATTCATTCAAACATGACCAACCTTGGTCCTTCATTTCAAATTTCATTTCATTTCTTTCCAAATGCCGGGGGAGACTTAGCTACTCTTTTGTTTCAATTCCAATTCACAATTTCTAAAGTTGAGCATTTCCAACTCATAAGTTCATTTTCATAATCGTAACAGATTTTCTTTTTCAATAACATGATCTCTAATTTATTCATAGGTCCATAATCATACATGGAGTTATGTATTTCATCAAATATCAATTCCACATTTAAATCACTTCACTAAATGGATATTCACATTCCATAAATTTCACACTATTCTCAAATGAGAATAATTCACAATGCATCACTACATATAATTTCTATCTTTATTACACTTCTTTTCTAATATTTTATTTCAAATCTTTCTGCAAAGTGCAACTTTTATAACATACAAGTATATAACCATAAGTCTAAATTATACATTTTATTTTCAAACATACTTCATTTAATGCAAATAATCCTCGAATTATTTTTCACAAGTCTCACATAATTTTAGGATAATTAACATATTTTTTCCTTTTTTTTTATCATTAAATGTCCCAAAAAAATGTTTTTTCCCAAATTTAAATACTGGCCGAACCCAGTATTCGAACCCAAGACCACAGGGAAAACCGCCCAAGGCACAGGCCACTAGGCCGAACGCTACATGCGTTATAAGGAGGGCTGAGAGCGTTATATGCTCTCGGCCGCTGTTCTTATATTTTAAAAAAATTTATGATATAAAAGAATGTTGCCCAGGGGATTCGAACCAGCAACCTCAGACCGAAAGCCCACTGTAGCGATTAAAGCCATCCCGACCACTTGAGTTACGTGCTCAGGTTATCAAAGTACAACTCGAAATTTATTTAGATCAATTCTCTCTGTTATTAAAACGTTTCGACGTTCAACAAGCTTTCATTTCATTTTGCTTTTATAGAATTTTCTGTAAATTTCCCGATTGACTAATACCAACATAAATTATACTCCAGTATATAGAAAATAATTTTTTTAACAATTAAAACATATTTTTCATACAATTAATTCGAATTCTACATTATAACTACCACATTTCTTCTTTTCGACATTTCTTAACAATTAACATCTCAAATCTCTTTACTAGCAATTCTTCATATTAATTTCTGTTTTTAATCGTTTACCAAACACACAAATCTATATTTTAATTCATTCATTTCAATAACACACAAAGATTCGTTTAACACATAAAGTAGCATTGTTAATCTACTAACTTTTGTGTACATAATTTGTGATGTAGATAATGAAACTTTCTTCAATAATTTATGGCTATAATCAATTCACACACAATTTTGCCTTTACTAATAGAACCACATACCATTGCACATCCGTATATCAATCAATCAATCAGTCATTTTCCAATTAAATTTGTACTCTTATTAATCTTTTTCATGCTTCATTCATTCAATTTAATCTAGCATGCATTCCTAATTAAAAACATGGAAAATTTACCCACCTTATTGAAGAAAAGTACAACTAGCAACCTCCTAAACGAATGTCCTTGCAAACAAACGATCCTCCTCCTAGAAGCGCGCACACTAGCCAAACCCGAGCACTCCACAATGCCAAACCGAGAGCCCCTCCTTGATGCCGGCCTCCTTTGATTGATGCAAGCACAATCCCCACACAATCCCTCAATCTTTTACTCACTTACTAACTACTAGATAATGTATTTTGAACTATAGGTTGGAGGAAATAATTAGCACAAGAATACTAGCCAAAGGGGGGGGGGGGTATTTATACTAAAAATCTAGGGAAATGGATGGCTAAGATTGAAGTAGGAGTTAGAAACAAATGGCTAAGATTTAAGGAGGAGTTACACTAACTACCCATGATCAAATAACCATCACCCCATGACTCCACTCAAAAATTCCCATTCCCTCCAAAAGATGCAATCCGGCATAGGCTAGGATGGTGCACATTGCACGTATACGTGCAATGCATGTGTATGCAATTTGGTCTCCAAAAATTTGTGCATTAAATTTTGTATAAAAATAAACCTTAAATTGTATTCTACATTACAAGTTGTATTTAAAAATAAAATAGCTCATGGGCTTTAGTTTTTGGGCCAAAATAATAATTATAAAAATAATAAATTGAATTAAATTTGGGCTTTAAGAAGAAAAGGCTTTTTGTTTAATTGAAAGAAGGCTTTGTATAAAATAATTAAAAGCACATATTTAAATATCTATACTCATCATGATGAAAATATTTACCAAAAATATTGCACGTGCACACTACGTGTAAAATAAATAATTTTTCATTAGATGAAAAATCGGGGCATTACACAGCGGGGAAAGTTGCGCATTGGCAATGCTATATAGGTCATTGTGTTCTGTAGCGCTAGATGGGACGGAGATGACCAGTCCGATGGTTTGATTGCAAATTTGGTCATGGGAGCGACTGCACTTGGGTCATCTCCGCATTAGAAGACCGACGGACAGTTGGATGGCCGAACCAGGAAATCCTCATATGTTAGCACCCTTAGGGGTATATTGGGCTGGTAGTCAGAGTTACAAAGACAACCCAAAAGGTGTACTGATGTACTACAGAGATGAGCTCGACCAACTACGAGAAGAGTTTGTGATTTGGGTGCCGTGTACACCCGAGCGGGTGGTAAGACTACCACCGATGTGCACGACCAGGTTGCAGTTGTGGATGACGACAGCTCCACTCATCAACTTTGGTATAGTGGAGCATTCGCGGCCGGAGAGAGTCCTTCGTCAGTTCGGTCTTCAACAAGATAATCCCCCAAGCTGCGCAAACCTATATGACCATGAGTTACATGCCATGAGGGGTACCGGTTGCATGCCTACTCATGATTGGACAGATTTCCATTGTGTTCATGTTGTAGAATGGAACGAGCGACGATTTGAACTTGTAATTACCGGTGTAGAAGAGTACGATGGTAGAGTGCAAGGGAAGTACATGCAATGGTTCAGATCAATTACATGTTTGTACATCTCTCCCGATACAGAACTACCTGCTGGTGTTCAACGATTAATTGAGGAGAGGGAGATTGAACCACCACCTGCCTATTCTAGTTTACAACTCATGTTCCAACCGAAGGTCTCAACTATACATACAGTGGTAAGTATAATCTTCAAATTTCTTTGAATATTCGTTATATTTAAAGTTATTGAATTTTTTACTTTTTCGAATCTGTATAATTATTTATTTGGTATTTTTTGTTTTAGATTGATAACACGATAGACATGGCAAAAGAATGCACAGACGTAATCAAAAGTAATGCGGGCACGGCTATGAAGAGGTTCGCTCAGAGGATGCTCTCTTCATGCCGTACCAATTTGAATATTTTGGGAGAGGCTGAACGTTTGGATCGAGCAATAAGGTCACCGAGAGGTCGACGTAAAAGCGTGAGGGGTAGGCCAGCTGCATTGATGGGGCAACAATGGGAACGTGAGCTGAGAGAACAACAAGCTTCAACGTCACATCCATCTCAAGAAAAAGAGCAACAAGATGAGAATGAAGAGAGGGTTGTTGGAGACGTACAAGAGGAGGGAGGAGAAGAAGAAATCCCTGAATCGTCAACCCCGCTCCGGCGTCGAAATCCAACTCGGAAGAGGCGAGCACCACAACCATACATGCCCGGTTCTTAGCTAATACCGTATACAATTTGTTTGTTGTAGTAATTTTTTTTTTTTGGTTTTATCCTTGTTCTAACTTAATATGTGGTAATTGTTGTTCGAATGTTTAAGTGTAGTTGATGTTGTTGTTGTTAATTGCTAATAATCAATTATGTTGATGGGAAAGTGTTTGCAAGTTGGGGAAAAAATCAAGTGTAGGTAATGGGAAAGTGTTTGCAAATTGGGGAAAAAATCAAGTGTAGCAGCTGTAGCTGCTGTGCGGAGTTGTAGATAAATTATTTTTTTTTAGACCTAGGCCGTTGTCTCCAATAACGGCCTAGATTAGTTGTTGAAATTTTTATTTTCATCAATAAAATACAGAGAGAAAGACCCTTATATTTTGTTTACCTTAGGCCGTTGTCTCCAACAACGACCTAGGTAGTAGGCCAAATATTGCACAATTTTGGGTGCTCTCTGACTTGTTGGAGTTAAAAATAGCAACAAGTCAGAGAGAAAGACCCCTATATTTTTTTTACCTTAGGCCGTTGTTAGGTAGTAGGCCAAATGTTGCACAATTTGGGTTAGTAGGTCAAAAGTTGGGTTAGTGTTAACGGGGGGTAGGTTAAGGGTTATTGTAGGGTTAGGATTATTGCAATAAACACATTTGCGGTAAGAGCTTGTTTTGGGTTATCATTAATTAGGTTAATATTTGTAGTTGGGAGTTGATAGGTAATTAGTTTTCAGTGAAGAGTTTACAGATATTTAAGTTCTATCAATGCTCTGTATGACCAATATATAAAGACTTGTTTGTGTTATGAATGGAGCATTAAACTCTTTTCAGTGAGTACCACTCAGAACATTCAAAATTACTGAAAAATAGAGGGAAAAAAGAATACTCACATGTAAATTCCCCTTTTGCATAACAGAATACTCACATGTAGGGTTAGGGTTATGTTTTTTATGTTTTTTACAACTGTCTCTCCACTTTTTACGATCATTGTCTTCTGAACTCTACAAAATAGACATTCATATGTATGTTTTTTTTGTTTATATATTTTTTTTATTTCCATTCAATGCCACCAAACTAACCAATATAAAATCATTAAGGCCAAACGAATCAAAAAAAATTTAAAAAAAATTGATATTTTCATACATCAAAATCAATAAAATATGATGTGTAGGGTAGGGTTAGGGTTCATTGTATGGTCATGAAAGTAGGGTTATGGGTTAGGGTTAGGGTTATGTAGGGTTAGGAGAGTAGGGTTATGGATTAGGGTTAGGGTTATTGTATGGTTAGAAGAGTAGGGTTATGCGTTAGGGTTAGGGTTAGTGGTTATAATGCTCTTTGTGGCCAATATATGCAAAATATTTGACAAGTACAAAGAGCAGTATTATAAGGATCATGTGAATGAGAATGGAATGGAGTTTTATCAACTCATGGATTCCATAAGTTGGACCACATATAGATATGAAGTCTATGTCGAGGAATGGAGTGTTCATTTTGTTTAGGATAACTTTGCCTACTATTATTGGAGACTCTTCAAAGTGGGTATCACATGTAGTAGAACAAGTTCAATATAGGAAAAACCTAAAGTACATAACTTGCTTATATTCACATGTTGATCCCCACATGTATGAGAAAAACCACATGGAGATCCCTACATGTAGACATATATGGGAAAAACCACATGTAAATCCCCACATGTAGATTATATATGGGAAAACCCACATGTACATCCCCACAAGTAGATCTTATATGGGAAAAACTACATGTAGATCCCCACATATAGATCATATATGGGAAAAACCACATGTACATCCCCACATGTATAGACCAACAAGGTTAAAGACCAAAGAAATAGCTATATATTTACTTCACATTGGAGGTTTATCACTTCATATAGCATTCTCGGTCCTTGCTCTTTTTCTCTTCAGAGTTTGTTAAAGACCCACATGTACAACAAGTCCAATATGGAAAAAACCACATGTAGAAACCCACATGTACATCCCCATATGTATAACCCAATAAGGGAAGAAATTATGTCTTCTATATCTGACACGAGAAAGAAGGAGAAGGTGCAAAACCCATCGGGGACGTGATTGCTGCGACTCAAAAGGAGAAGCAGTATGGTTCTATTGAATTTGAAGAGAATGTATATAAAATGGTTAGTTTTTAATTGTAAAAAAGATTAAAAATTTTATTATTTTTGAATAGGGTAGGTAGGTTTTCACGCCACGTCGTGCCACTCCACTTTTCATGACTAAATACGAAGAGGCGTGAAACCCATCTAATGCACTCTTCCGAAAACACCCTTCCAAATTTTCAAACCCATCTCCAAATAACAAAAATATTCAATAATAATGATGGACAAGAAGAATCCAAAAATAGAAAAGATTCGGTTCGCTTTAGAGCGCAGAGTAATCAGATCCAATTACTTGGTCATCAAGAACTGGATCTGATTACTTTCGGTTGATTGCTGTTTTCACGCCACGACGTGGTAGGTTTTCACGCCACGACGTGTTGGTGATCCAATAAGTAAAAAAATTGGAAAGTAATAAAAAAATATAAACATTATAGAAGTATATATCATCTGTCTTTGGTATATAGTTGCAGAAATACTGTTCGTAAAGAGTTAAGAGAAAAATGTAAAAAATGAAAAAACAAAAAAACCCATCTAATAGGGATGTTACCACTGGGGTTGAAACCCTAATAGAATACCCATCTAACAAAAAACTCTAACCCTAACCTTACCCTAACCCTAACCTAGGTGTTACCCCTAACCCCCCGTTAACACTAACCCTAACCTTATACATGTAACCTTAATCCTTTTATTTTTCAGATTTTTTTCAAGTATATAACCTTGATAATTTTATATTGGTTAGATAGAGGAAAAAATTGGAACGTAATAAAAAATTATAAATGATATAGACACATAGATCATCTGTCTTTGGTATATAGTTGCAGAGAGACTGTTCGTAAAGAGTTAAGAGAAAATTGTAAAAAACGAAAAAACAAAAAACCCATCTAACAAAAAAAACCCTTACCCTAACCTTACCCTAACTCTAATCTAGGTGTTACTACTTGGGTTGAAACCCTACACTCACCAATAACCGGAGAGATGTATGTTTTGGAGAAGAATTTACATCTAATAGGGATTAGAATAAAGTTAGGGAATTTTTTTTTACAAAATTGATGATTATGATTTATTTTATAGTATTTTTTGTAAATATTTAACCAACATGATTATATATTGGTTTGAAAGGTGGAAAGAAATGGGCCAATAAAAAAATATAGCTAAACGATACACAAGTATCGATCATCTGTCTTTGGTAAAAATTTCCACAGAGACTGTACGTAAAGAGTGAAGAGAAAATTGTAAAATCCCCAAAAGCATCAAACCTAGGCCGTTGTTAGAGACAACGACCGAAGGTATTCATATAAAGGGGTGCTCCATGACTTTTTGTTCTTTTCAAGTTGGTCAAGACATAGAGCAACGCAAAAACTCCAAATTTTAAGCTATAACATAGGCCGTTGTTGGGGACAACGGCCTAGGCTATAAATAAAAGGGGTGTTGCTCTGTGACTTGTTGCTCTTTTTAACTTCTCCAAGTCAGATAGCACCCCAAAAACTACAACTTTTTGACTACAACTACAACGGCCTAAGGTATTTATAAAATAGGGTGTTGCTCTCTGACTTGTTGCACTTTTTAACTTCTACAAGTCAGAGAGCACCCCAAAAACTACAACTTTTTTACTACAACCTAGGCCGTTGTTGGAGACAACGGTCCGAGGTATTTATAAAATAGGGTGTTGCTCTCTGACTTGTTGCTCTTTTTATCTTCTCCAAGTCAGAGAGCACCACAAAAACTTCAACTTTTGTCCTATTACCTAACGACTAGGGTATCAAAAAATTATTGTTTTGCTCTCTAACTTTCTGCTCCTTTTAACTTGTCCAAGTCAGAGAGCACCCCAAAAACTTCAACTTATTTGACGACAACCTAGACCGTTGTTGGAGACAACGACCTAGGGTATAAAAAAATTATTGTTTGGCTCTCTGACTTGTTGCTCTTTTTAACTTGTTCAAGTCAGAGAGCACCCTAAAAACTTAAACTTTTGTCCTCTTACTTATGTCGTTGTTGGAGGCAACGGCTTAAGGTTAAAAAATTAAGGGTCTTGCTTTCTGTGTTAATGCTCCAAAAACAAAGAGAGTTATTGAAGTCCAAAAAAAAATTCAACAAATAACATAGGCCGTTGCCTAGGTTTAAAAAAAAAATTATGTACAACTACAAGTGCAGCTACAACTGATACAATTGAGTCACAAACCAACAATTATGTACAACAACAATATTAACTAACGACACAAACAAACAACACTTGAGTCTCAAGAACATTTACAGTTACCAATCAAAGGTAATTAACCACATGGGCAATAATCTGTAACATACTGAAACATTACATTAAATAAATTCCAATTCACAGTGGATCATCATATCTCGACTCAGAACTCTCTTCATCGGATGGAATTACTTCTTGCCTTCATTGAAAGATTAGTTTTAGTTAGTGAGAAACTCATTTACCACAAATGAAGTATAATAAATTTAAATGAGGGACAAATAAATAACGTACGAGTCTTACCCCTCAAATAAAGTTGGACAATTTCTTGAATCATGATTCATTTGCACAATGCCGCATCTTCGGCACCATCTCGGATTTTTTATGCAGAGTTGCTCTCTTATCCGCCTCAATCTTTTGGCGCGAGGCCTTCCCTTTGTCGTGCACTGCTGTGGGTCACTAATGCGTGTAGGTATGTGTCCACTCCCTTCATCATGAGGTTGTGCACTACCATGCCATTGTGAACTACCTCCTGGTTCGACACTATCATGTGGTTGTGAGGCATGTTCAAGTTGTTCTCCTAATCCGGGTTGTAGCCGAGAAACCCCGTCAATGATCTTCTGCAAATTCTCCAACGTGTATTTATAACTTTCATTGGAGAAACAACCGAGATTGATAATATGTTTTTCATGGTAGCTCAACTCACAATATCGAGAAGCAAAATTCTCGGTATTGGGTTCGGTTGGAACGGATGTATAACTTCTTCTCATCACATCACTAGTCCATCTTCTTTTAATATATACATCCGGGAGGGAAGTGTGGTGGCCGAAACGAAGAGCAGCTAAAATATGCCTGTAAGGAATGCCAACGAAGTCGAAGAAGTGACATGCATATATAATAATTCCATTGATTTTGCATAATTGAAGAAGGCGAGCCGATTCTGATTCTCCACAGAGTATCACATGGAAGGTTGAACAATCCGATGTCTCAAGATCGGTAACGAATGTCACATTGTACTTAAAGCAATTTGTAACTTCATCTTAGAATTTGTAAAAGATTTTCAAAGTATATGTTTTTGCCATTTGTGCTTCCAATGCCCATTCGCTATTCAACTTCGGTCTCTTCTCACAGTTACGATGATTTTCTTTCAGTTCATCGTGTCTTTGCCTTCCCAAAAAATGGTCGAAGATGACGACAAATTCATGCAAGGAATATTTCTTTTCTGTATGATGCTTCGGGGCAAAATGCGCTGACTCAACCCGTTGTCTACTCAACATGCCGGCCCAAAAAGAATCTTTAGCGTAGACGGGTGCCCAACTTTCATGGATATCAAATAGATCGTTCAACTATTTATTACTCTCTAATCCGTATTGCGAAATCAACAAATTCCATTTTCCTACAAATTCATGTACATATTCGGAATTGTAGATGACATTCTTCAAGGACTCCCTAAACTTGTCGACTTCGTTCGAAATACGCACCTCCTGGGGTAACTTATCCAGAATGTGCCAAATACAAAAACGATGCCGAGTCTGGGGAAAAATTTTCTTAACTGCGGTGGAGATCCCACGGTCTTGATCGGTGACGATACCGGATGGAGCACGATTCATAACCTCTAACCACTTTTCAAAGAACGATTCAAACGAAGAGGCCGTCTCATTTGGAATGAACCTACCTCCTAAGAAAGTCGATTGCCAATGTTGATTCACTCCAACAAAGGGAACAAATAACATTCCATAACGGTTCGTATTGTACGTGGCATCAAAGCAAATTACATCGCCAAATTTTTCATAATTCATCCCACAAATACCATCAACCCACATACAATGTGACAACCGCCCTTTGGGATCTACCTGAATGTCATAAAAAAATGAAGGATCCGTCTGTTTCTTAGATTCAAAAAAATCAATTAGCATTGTAAAATCATGTCCTTTCAATGCTTCTTGCGGATCTCTAAGTAAATTTCTAACATCTTTTTCTGTGAATCCTACTTGATCGTGACCACTACTAGCACTTTCAAAGAAGAACATTTGTCGACATGTCTGGATATTAGCTTAGTTGAATTGCTCTATTATCTTTTTATCCGTATTTGATACAGAATGGTTCCGGGGCAAAAGATGCCTTCTACCGGGTGAGGTGAATTCGTGATTGTGTTGTTCGTGAAATGAATACACCACCCACGTATTACTTGCTTCGTTAAATTTTACACGAACACAAGCTTTGCAACCCGTTCTACAGGTTGTTCCCCGTTTATCATCACTATGTTGACTCGGCGACGATCCGAATTTATTACAAAGATATGACTTATCTACTTCCACTCCTCCCATTAATTTATTCCCACCCTTATGCATTGCAAAACCCCCACAACGGGCATATGAAGAATAAAAATTCTTAGCCTCAACTAAAGTGGAAAACGTCATACCTAACTCTGGTTTTAGATGGTCTTCGACTAACGGCTTGGAATCAATGATTGGTTCTACTCGCACAAAATTATCGCCGGCATCAGAACTCTCCGTATCGTTGTTCATCTGGGATAAAAATATATTATTGGTCAATTAATATACACATCATATATAAAACAGCTTGTTAACAAACGATTGTGATATATATACATACGAAAGAAAACATGTGACAAAACGTCAAAAACGACGTTATAAAAATATAAAAATCTGCTATTGGGTCCAGCTTGCCGCACACAAGGTAATGGAACTTGTACAAGCAAGTTCCGATCCACGGTTTGCAAGATAAGGCCGTGTCTTGCTCGCATTCCCCTCACTATTGGAAATGAGGGGAATGCGATACACAGACGCATACACCAAACCGTGGGTTACAACTCGAAACTATACGTTGGTATGACTTGTGAATGGCGAGACCAACCAACTCGCAAAATTACGGTTTTTTTCAAGTGGGTTATATGTTGAAAACTCCGTCAAAACATAACAAAACTCATGAGAAAACTGCACAATTGACGGCAAAAAAATTAATTAAACTTTGTGATTGAGTCGAGCTCCCCGCACTCAAGGCAACACAACATGTACAAGCGAGTTCCGACTAACGATTTGCAAGATACGGCCATGTATCGCATTCATTCATGAAAAATGCCAACAATGCGATACATTGACGTAGGCCCCAAACCGGGGGTCCGAACTCTCAACTACAAGTATTGTTTGGTAGCGAGCAGTAAGCCAAATATGCTTTTCAATTATTTTTTTTGGATGTCATTTCGTACTGAAAAATACCCTCGACAGAAATCAAAAAAATTCAAGTGAGGTTGTTGTTTGATATACCGTACAAATCCGCACAAACGAAATCAAATAATTCCTAAACTATGGGAGTGGGACAGCGACAAAACACATGAGCCAACAAAATTTGTAGAGGTGAGTTTCGACTCACGGTTTGCAAAATATGCCGATGTATCGCTTTCACTCACGGGAATTACTCGAAAGCGATACACGGCCGTACACTTCTTACCGTGAATACAAACACACTTCTACAAATTGCGTTGGCTTGTGCGTGGCGAGCCCGACGTACTCGCAAAGTTGCGTAATTTTTTTTCCGCTTTGTGCGCTTTTACTGACATCGAACAACAACCAACAACAACTAATACTACATCTACATACCCAATAAACTAGAAATTGTACACTCAAATTCTGGATAAAAATTTCCAATCAATTAGCCTAGTTAGATCTACTCAAGTAGGAACAAATTAGTACCTTTAACAATGACGGTGTTCGGAAAGGAGATAGGGGAGGCCGCTGCTCGCTGTTGTAGATAAAGGAAAGAGATTTGTGCTAGGGTTCAGATGATTTGGGAATTTGGGGCCTACGTTAGGGTTTGAGGTATTCGGGAGAGGGAGAGAGAGATAGAGAGGTTTCCACAAGAGGGGGAGATCGAAAAGGCAAAGAAATTGAGGCCAAGGAGTTGGGAAAGAGAACTAGGGTTTGGGGATGGGTTTCGAGAGCTCAAGAGAAAGAGAGAGAGAGAGTTTGTGACGAAGACAGAGTAAGGGAGATCTGGGTATGTACAAGTGTTTGGAAAAACACTTGTACATACCTAGGCCGTTGTTTCCAACAGCGACCAAGGTATGTTTTTTTTTTAAACAACCTAGGCCGTTGTTGGAAACAACGACCTAAGTGATTTTTTCGACAAAAAAAAAAACTCCACGCCAAAAGAACGCTAAGTCTGAAATGTTTTTTGGTGTGAACTTACGAAATTACCCCTCCACTTTTTGAAGCGTTAGTGGGAGACTTTAGTGGGTTTCGATCACAGCCGCTGATCAAGATCTGGCAAGATCGGACGGCTGAGATGGGTGTTTTCCTAACCCGTTGAAAACGGATCCGTTTTCAATTGAGCAAGCCCCATACACACACACACACACACACACACACACACACACACACACACACACACACACACACACACACACACACACTCTGAAGTATGGGGCTTTACAAAGGGTTTGCAAAAAAATATAATTATTTTTGGTTAAACACATTGTCATGTTTTAAAGATATGCAAAAACCTCACTTTAAAAAAATACTAAAAGGTCAAGCAAATAATTTTGTAAAATTGTAAGGTGTGTACAGAATACAAGGTCAAATAAATGATTTCGTACGAAGGAAAGTAGAAGTTGTCTCAATTGAAGATAAAATGCAAGAAAACTAGTTGATGTGGTTTGTACACATACAACAAAGATCGAGAACCGCCCAAGTTAGGAAAATTGCTTCGGTGGAAGTCATAAGAGCAAAAAGTTATAGGTTGCAAAAGTGGTATTGGTAGACCCAAACAAATGAACTTGGGTTGAAGTTATATTAAGGATTTTAAAAGTTTTAATTTGACGAAGGAGGTGGTCCTCAATAGAGTTAAGTGAAGGAGAAGGATTCATGTAGATTTGGGATAAAGGCTTTATTGTTGTTGTTGTTATAAGGTGTATACATTCTAAATTACAAAGTGAAAGATATTGGTGTAACAAAGTAATAAATAAATAAATAAATAAATAAATAAATAAATAAATAAATAAATCTCTAATATTATAATGGGAGAAGGCCTTAGTGTCATTTGTGAATCTATCAACTATTGGATCCTGTAGGCGAGGCAACAAACACTATTCACCCCCCCTCTAGTGTTTGTTGCCTCGCCTACAGGATCCAACACTTGGTATCAGAGCAAGGTTACAGGCTATGGCAACTAATTCAAATGCTAATCAGTACCATGAAGGCCAATCTACACAAAAGCCACCGCTCTTCGATGGAACAAACTACAATTATTGGAAGTGCAGAATGAGAATCTACCTCCAATCAATCAACTATGAAATATGGCACATGACGGAGACGGAATACACTGCCCCTACTATTCCATATGCACAATGGAATGATGATCAAAAGAACCAAACTATGAATAATGCAAAAGCAATGAATGCATTATTTTGTGCTCTCACAAAGGAGGAGTTCAACCGTGTATCAAATGCTACAACCGCACATCAAATCTTGCATACACTCGAGGTAACTCATGAAGGAACAAATAAAGTGAAAGAATCTAAAATCTCTGTTCTTGTTCACAGGTTTGAGATGTTCCGAATGAAGGAAAATGAAACTGTGTCCGAGATGATCACCAGATTTACTGATATTACAAACTCACTTGTGGCACTTGGAAAAACATACACTCAAGCAGAGATGGTTAGAAAAGTCCTTCGTGCACTCACTCCTGAATGGGAAAAGAAAACCACGGTAATAGAAGAAGCAAATGATTTGTCACAACTTTCTCTTGAGAATCTTGTGGGAAATCTCATGGCGTACGAGGTTCAAATTGAGGAGCGAAAGAAGGATGTAGAATCACAACAAGCAAAGAAGAAATCATTGGCTTTTAAAGCCATGACAGACTCAGAAGATGAGGAAGAAGATGAAGAGGAGATAGCAATGTTCACTCAAAGATTCAAAAAATTCTTAAAGAAGGGTAAGTTCAATTCCAAAATTAGAGATTCTAATGACCCTCCTACTTGTTTCAGGTGCAATAAAACAGTTCACATGAAGAAGGATTGTCCCCTAGAAAATGCAAAGAACAAGGGAAAAACATCCAACTTCAAGAAGGACAAATACTCAAAGAATAAGTTTGCCAAGAACAAGAAGGCTTATCAAGCAACTTGGGATGATAGTGATTCTTCTTCAGAAGAAGAAACGGATGAAAACAATGAAGTTGCAAACATGTGCTTTATGGCTTCACAAGATCATGTAAGTAATGACTTTGATTCAGAAGATTTACTTGATGCTTTTAATGAAATTTTTCAAGAGTTGAAAAAAGAAAAGATTAGAGTTAAGAATCTAGAGAAAGTTAATCAAACATTTTCTCAAGAAAATCTTAACCTTGATAAGGAAGTGAAATCATTAAATTCTCGCATTGCAAGTTTAGATACTAATCTTGAATCTCTAAAAAAGAATTATGAAGAGATATCCAAGAACGTGTCTAAGTTTAACAAAGGCAAAGAGAATTTAAATGATGTCCTTCATCATCAAGTAAAATCTAGTCAAAAATATGGTCTTGGTTTCAAAAATTCTTCTATAAAAGAATCTTCTTCTAAAAACACTAGTAAAAATAAATCAGAATCTATTTCTAGTGTTACACATAAATTATATGAATTTTTTGAAAAGCCTAAGGTAGTAAATTTGAGTGATAAAAGCAAGTCTGACGTTCGGGTAAGTCGACTGAGTCCATCTATCAGTCGTCTGTCCAGAGGAATTGAATCTTATTCAACAAGATCAAAACCTCATATAAGTCGACCTAGCGTATCATCCAGTCGACTGACTAACACTAGAAGTCGACTGAAGGATACTGTAAAGTCGACTGGACAGAACAAGTTTGTATGGGTTCCAGTTAACTTAAATCAGAATGATAGAATTGCGTATATCAATTCATATGTATTAAATGTGTGTAATTTTATTAATTATATTCCTGCTTATGGAGGAAAACCAAACTCATTATGGGTTTGGTTTCCCCCAAACTAATATGTTTTGGACCCAATAAAAAGGGTACCATATTTACCTTAAATATTTTATAGGTACCCAAGAAAGATCGCTGGATACTCGACAGCGGGTGTTCAAAACATATGACCGGACATGCCAAACTATTATCCACCATTCAAAGCATTGATGGAGGAACAGTTACCTTTGGTGATAACAACAAAGGAAAAGTTATAGGAATCGGCATGGTTGGTAAAAATTCTAACCCCACTATAGAAAATGTGCTGTTAGTTAGTGGATTAAAGCATAATTTGTTAAGTATTAGTCAATTGTGTGATAAAGGATATAAAATAGTTTTTGAAAAAGATGCATGTTTGATTTATGACTCTACTATGCAAAATATTATTTTTCAAGGTTTTCGCAAAAACAATATTTATGAATTGTGTTTGAATACAATTGAGTTTTCAAATGATTTTTATTTAATAGCTTCTAACAATGAATCTTGGCTTTGGCATAGAAGATTTGGACATGTGAATATGAAGAATCTCTCAAAATTATCTAAGTATAACCTAGTTAAAGGACTGCCAAAACTATCCTTTAAAAAGGATAAGTTATGTGATGCATGTCAACTAGGAAAACAAATCAAATCCACTTTTAAAACAAAAGAAGTAATTTCTACTAGTAGGCCGCTCGAATTAATTCATATGGATTTATTTGGTCCTACTAGAGTTGCTTCTTTAAATAAAAGTAGATATGTATTTGTTTTAGTAGATGATTTTTCAAGATTCACTTGGACATTCTTTTTAAAACATAAGAATGATGCTTTTGATGAATTTGCAAATTTCTGTAAACGTATTCAAAACCAAAGATCTCTAACCATAGTCACTCGTAGAAGTGATCATGGTGGAGAATTTGAGAATGAAACATTTACAGAATATTGCAACAAGAATGGTATAACACATTCATTTGCATTTCCTAGAGCTTCACCACAAAATGGAGTGGTTGAAAGGAAGAATAGGACTTTGCAAGAATGCGCACGTACCATGCTTGTTGAAAGCAATTTACCAAAGTACTTTTGGGCTGAAGCCGTTGCTACAGCTTGTTATGTTTTAAATAGGATTCTTATAAGACCTAAGCTAAAGAAGACTTGTTATGAGTTGTTTTTTAACAAAATTCCTAAAGTCTCTTATTTTAAGATATTTGGTTGTAAGTGTTTTATTCTGAACACTAAAGATAATTTAGACAAATTTGATCCTAGATCTAATGAGGGTATCTTTTTAGGATACTCAAATAGGAGTAAAGCATATAGAATTTTCAATAAGTCTACAATGACTATTGAAGAGTCAATGCATGTTACATTCGATGAATCTCTGCCTTCATCAACTTTAAATAAAGATGATGAAACTGATTCATCACCTTTAAATAATGTGATTAAATCTTTAGAACAAACTAGTCTGGCTGATAAGTCGACTGATAAGGACTCCCAGTCGACTGAAGTAAAGCAGTCGACTGAAGAACCTGTCAAGTCGACTGATCCTATTGTGATATCTTCAACTTTACCAAAATCCTTTGTTGAAGTTAAAGATCATCCTCATGACTTAATAATTGGTGACATCTCCCATGGTATTCAGACATGTTCACATATTAATATGATTTCTCATACAACATTCTTGTCGGATTTTGAACCGAAAAATATACAAGAAGCTTGTGAGAATGAATTTTGGATGAATGCCATGCAAGATGAATTAAACCAATTTATAAGGAATGATGTATGGGATTTAGTTCCACGACCTCCTGATCAGACTATTATTGGTACCAAATGGGTATTCAAAAATAAGTTAGATGAATCAGGACAAGTTGTAAGGAACAAAGCTAGATTAGTTGCTCAAGGGTATAATCAAGAAGAAGGTATAGATTTTGATGAAACATATGCTCCTGTTGCTAGACTAGAATCAATTAGAATTTTATTATCTTTTGCTTGTTTCATGAATTTTATACTTTATCAAATGGATGTTAAAAGTGCTTTTCTTAATGGGTTTATTAAAGAAAATGTTTATGTTAAACAACCACCTAGGTTTTGAACATGAACAATTTCCAGATCATGTTTATAAATTGAAAAAGGCTTTATACGGTCTTAAACAAGCACCTCGTGCTTGGTATGATCGTCTGAAAACTTTTCTTTTAGAAACAGGATTTGAGATAGGCAAAGTAGACACTACCTTGTTTATTAAAAGAGTTAAGAATGATAACTTAATCATACAAATATATGTTGATGATATAATCTTTGGTTCTACTAATAATAATCTATGTCAAGAGTTTGCTAACACCATGAAAAACGAGTTTGAGATGAGTCACATGGGTGAACTCAATTATTTCCTTGGACTTCAAATTAAACAGTCCTCAAATGGCATATTTATTAATCAAGGAAAATATGCAAAGGAATTACTCAAACGGTTTAACATGGATAGTACTAGTAGTAAATCCACACCTATGGCTACTACTACTACCCTTGACAAAGATATATTAGGTAAGAGTGTTGATCAAAAACTTTATCGAGGTATGATTGGTTCACTCTTATATATTACCGCAAGTAGACCAGATATTATGTTCAGCGTATGTTTATGTGCTAGATATCAGTCTAGTCCTAAAGAGTCTCATTTAAAAGCTGTGAAACGAATTTTAAGATACATTAAAGGCACATCTAAATATGGTTTATTTTATCCACGCACCGATAATTTTCAACTTTTGTCATATAGCGATGCTGATTTTGCTGGTAGTAAAACTGATCGCAAGAGCACTAGTGGGACATGTCACTTTTTGGGACATTCACTAGTTTCTTGGTGCAGTAAAAAGCAAAATTCCGTATTCCTATCAACTACAGAAGCTGAGTATATCGCTGCAAGTTTGGCATGTGCACAAATCTTGTGGATGAAACAAACTTTATTAGATTATGGTATTTCCTTTGAAAAACCTTCAATTATGTGTGATAATACCAGTATAATTAATCTATCTAAAAATCCGATTCAACATTCACGTACGAAACATATTGATATTCGACATCATTTTCTACGTGATCATGTTTTAAAAGGAGATATATCTTTAGACTTTATCTCTACTGATAAACAAGTAGCAGACATCTTTACCAAACCCCTTAAAGAAGATACTTTTATTAACTTAAGAAGAAAATTAGGAATATGTAATTTTATTGACATTTGTTGAAAATTTCATCTGTTAAGTCGACTGTGTTTTGATTAAGTCGACTATACTATATTTTCATATATACTTATTTTGTTCTCTGACCAGTCGCCTGATCCTTATTCAGGTTGACTGATCAGCAGATATAAAAATTAAGTCTCTTCTCGACTAAGTCGACTGCTTTACCCTATCAGTCGACTGTCGCGAGTTCAATTGTCTTCAACGACGATTCATCATAGTTTTTGAGATAAAAATTTCACTTCTTTTCACCCGTGACTTCTCAAATCAGCCGTTGATCTTTACCCCTTCAATTTCAGCCATCAATCTCCAGTTAAAAACCCTTCTCCCAGCCTCCTTCTTCACTTTTACCATTACCCCCAATTTCGAAACCCTAAGGCCAGAGCTGAAGAAGAAGTCGACTACATTGCTGCTGCTGTTCGACTCCTAGCTGTTCTTTCCCCTTTCTCTTGGTAAAATCTTCCCTTTGCTCTTTTCTAATGGCACCCAAGCATTCTAAACGATCTCATGATGCTAGTTCATCACAGGATTATTCCCAATATCTCTTAAGTCCTGATCTATTAGAACGATGGTACTTAATGTGTAGCATTGTCATTTTTCCAGGCCGATTTGTCAATTTTGGTGACTTAGATAGGTTTAACCTAGTTCCCCTTTTCCAGAATTGTAGTCTTTATGACTATCTCTCTTTAGCCAATCAACCCAACTATTATCCTCAACTTATCTATCTTTTCTATACGAACATGAGAGTTGTTCAAATGAAAGATGGAGATGTTGTGATCCGTTCCTCTGTCAAAAATACTAAGATGACTCTCACACCGAAGAGAATCAATCTTATAATGGGTATTGATGACGAGGGACTCGATCTAGGTGACATTATCCTTGATGATTTCTCTGTTTTATCTAAAATATTTTTGCCCAATCAAGGACCCCCAATGACTAGTAAAAATATAACACCTGTTGCAAAATTAGTTGCAAGAATACTTGCTTATAACATTCTTCCCAAAAGAGGAAGTTATGATCAGTATTCTATGGAACTGCAACAAGCTGTTTATGCCATTTTTGGCAAAATTGTCATTAATTGGGGTCGTGTCATCTTTTCCAAACTTGAACAAAATCATATTCATTTCTTACCCTTTCGAGCTCTCCTTACCAGGGTCTTTCAGGCTTATGATATTGATCTCGCCTCCGAGACCAATGTCGTTAAGCAGTATGAATGCTTCGATCGTGCTAGTTTAGCCCGTATGATGCTTCTTGATCCTGCTCCTAGAACAACTCCTAGGTCTCCTCCTCCCTCACAAGTACCTTTGACATCTTCAGCTAGACCTTCAGCATCTTCTAGTTCATCTCGTCCTCATGCTAATTATGAAGATCCATCTACTCTTTATGACTGTGTCAATTATCTTATGAAACATTCAGTCTATGTTGATTCTCAGCTTGACTCCCTTGACACCAAAATCACCCACCTAACCAACCTCTTTACTTCTCAATTTCCCCCTCCATCTCAAGCTGCTGATGAAGACTCAGAAGACGACGATTGAAGATTATTTTTTAGTTATTATGTAATTTTTCCTTATTTCCTATGTATTGATGAACTTGTTAGTTTATGTATGCGACAGTTATTTCTGTTTATTTATGCAAGAGACTGGTTACGACAGTTATTTTTTTGTTTTTTTGTTGATGACAAAGGGGGAGAAATACCTCTCTTATCTATTTACTGTGTTTGTCTGTGTTTGTTTATATTTCTGTGTGTATTTTTTTTTTCTTCTGATAAGTCGACTAATATCATCATAAGTCGACTGATCTTCCTGTATTTGTGTTTCACATGTCCTGTGTATTCTTTCTCTGTTCAGCCGACTGCCTCTATTTTTAAGTCGACTGATACATCTATTTTATGATACATCTTTATGTATGCATGTTGTGTATGCATGTTGTGTTTTTAATAGGAGGAGCATATCATTACTACACTTGTATTATTTTTTGTTATTATCAGCTATTGTGTTGTCATCATCAAAAAGGGGGAGAATGTTGATTCTTGCTTTTGATGATCACAACACACTGCACATGTATCTATGCTAAACTTACAGGTGCTATACACAAAGGACTCACTACTATACAGCTGAACAAATGAACAAGCACAAAGGCTCCAGATAAAGACAATGGTTAAAGCTTCATTCAAGACTCAAGCCAAGACTCAAGACTCAAGCTCAAAAGTGTCAATAAATTGTCATGTCTTGTAAACAATGTAATCTTATTTTTGTTGAGTCTTAGTATGATGTAAAGCCTTGTCACACACACATACACTCACTATTTTTATAATGTGTGTTTTTCAAAAACATCAAAAAGAGTCAAAACAGTTTGAAATAATTTAACTGTTGAGTACCAGTGGACCGATGCTCATATCAGTCGACTGGCAGTACAAAACTGTTTAAATTTATTCAAACTCTGACCAGTCGACTCATTATGGCAACCCAGTCGACTGTTCGAGTGCTTTTGACCGTTTTCTGTTTTCAAAATCGATTTTCAAATTCAAAAGCTTTTAAGATCCGTTGGTTGACAGTTGAGATAACTGTCTCCCAACGTCCAGGAGTTCTAACTCTATAAATAGAGTTCAAAACTCACAGAAAAAGATCTAACAACACTTTTTAAGATTTCCGAGCATTCTTGAGCATTTCTAAGTGAAAAAGAGAAAAAGCTTTCAAGTTTCAAAATTCTGGTTCTCTACACTCAGTCCAGTATAACATCGGAATTCATTCTGGACTGGGTATAGAAGTCGACCTCCTTTTAGCCACATTCTACAACACATAACACCAACAAGGCTATAGGTTGACTGTAAATTTTTATTGTTTTCTTTTTGCTCTCGGTTGAAGAGTTAGACTCTAGGGTGTAGAGTCGGTCGTTTCACTCTTGGTAGTAGAGTGGGTCTGCTTTCTCTGGTTGAGAGAAAGGACTACGGGTTAGACAAGGTTGTTGTCTTAACGCCGTAGGGTATTCTTGTAAACTTGTTTTTCAAGAATAGTGGAAATCTCAAGTGGGTTGCTTGGGGACTGGATGTAGGTCGGAAGGACCGAACCAGGATATATCGTGTGTACTCTGTGATTGTTCCCTTTGAACTTGCATTTACTTGTTTCTGTTTAAGTTCTGTAAAACTTGTCTGGACAGTCGACTCAGCACAATATCAGTCGACTGGTCAGACTCGTATAAGTTGTAAATTAACTGTGTCTTCAGTCGTGTGTCTCAACTTTAAGTCGACTGCACAGAGTTGTTTGTATTTGCTTTTATTTGATCATATCAGTCGACTGGTTCACTCCTAAGTCGACTGCACCGAAGGAAAAATTATTTATTCCGTAGTTTATTTTAATTAACACTATTCACCCCCCCCTCTAGTGTTTGTTGCCTCGCCTACAGGATCCAACATCAACGCGTGTGTTGCACGTGCATAACTAATATGAAGAAGATCACAGGTTCGAGTCCTCACTACATCATATTTTTTACTTAAATTTTTTTAATATATTAAATGTGCATCACATGTGTAAATTACTATTTATCTATCTATCTATAATATAATATATAATCTCTACTATATTAATGGGAGAGTTGTCAAACAAACAAATGATTTTTTATTAATTTTTTGTCACCAAACAAACAAACAATTTCTAATCTCTAATATTATAATGGGAGAAGGCCTTAGCGTCATTTGTCAATCTATCAATGTGTGTGACGCACGTACATAACTAATATGAAGGAGGTTTCAGGTTCGAGTCATCACTATGTCAGAGTTTTTATTTAATTTTTTTTATTAAGACGTGCATTGTCCGTACATAACTAATATAAAAGCGGTCTCAGGTTCAAGGCCAGACTACGTCGAAATTTTTACTTTAAAAAATATATATTTATTAAGACGTGCATTGCACGTGTAAAACAGAAGCTATTGCAAGGAAACAACTAAAAAAGATGTAAGTGTAATCAGCTAATTACTCACTTGATCATCCTTGCATAAACTACTTGAGGATGCATCAACTAACTCCCTTCTACTAGCTGAAAATCGTTTACCAACTGAATTTGTGCCTGTTTGCAATGAACAAGAACAAAATTAATAAATACTGCAGGCAAATGTAATAGTGAAGTATAATATATATATATATATATATATAAAGGAACAATTATGAAAGACACTTTAAAGACTTTGGATTTTTTGAATAAAATTAACAAATTAGTATCGAACAAAATCCATATATTGCTTGCCAACAGAAAATATGCTGTATCAAGTATCAAAGAAACTAGGTTGAAATATATCATTCCAAATTTCTGAAAAAAAATTTGTGAACACCACGAAATCCCATCAAATAACTGATAAGGGCTTTTATGAAATAGCACAGGAAACTCAAAATTTGTAGGTTGGTTTATCAGGATCATCATTTTTCACTTAATATTAGGTCCATATCACCTAATGAGCACAAACGACACAATAAAGTTTCACAGTTGATTACCTGATATCAGCTCACCCTTATTTATAGTAAAAGATTTCTTGTCATGGATACTATGGACAAGCTCCCCTCACATAGAACTGAGAGTTACGACTTGATTTGTTCACATACATAAACTATTTTGATTGCATCAAATCCTATATGGCCTTATTGAAATGTTATGCAAATAAGTAACTTCCTCGCCCATGCATCCTAACATTTGTAATCAGAACCTCTACAATGTAAAGGACTGCAAGATATGCACAGAACTGCGAGATATCCTAATATCTACCATTTACAAACAGATCAAGTAAAGGACTGCAAGATATGTACAGAACTATAAGGATACCATTAATTTGATACTGAGGCAGATATTTAATAAACTAGCAGAACAGAGTCATGGCATTAAATAAGATAGCACCTCTTCCAACTATAAATAAAATGGATAAAAATGTTTGAGATGGTTTTATCTAGTGATGCACTAGTCAAAGACAATCATAAGACTGGACTCCCCTGAAGTAAACATTTGTAAATTTGTTTACTTGCAGATACAAATATATGATGAGTGTTAACAGAGCATCTATCCACCATCATTTCCAATTTTTAATCAAAATGTCAGAAACCAACAATAAAATAATAAATAACAGAAAACAATATAAAATTAGATAAATAAAAAGGGGTGAAAAAGTGGCATTTCATTAATATGGTGTTAGTGCAATACTTATTTCGATCTTGGAAGAAGATATAAATTGACAAGAACTTAAGTTTAATCTTTGAGATTCTTACACAACACAATATAGTAGTGATAAGTAGATTTTCACTGAAGGAAATAAACAAGATAAAGGAAAATATGAGACATACAGTATTGAGATTCTCTGATGTAAAACTAACCCCAAATAGAGAATTTTCAAGAATCTTAATGGATTAATTTTACCAACATGTAATGCGGATCAAAGTTAGAATTTTAAACAATTAATTGGTTTAATGGATTTTCAAGATTTGAATTAAGTTTAACAAGCTCAATTAATAATTCAGTTCTAACAATCAATAATTAAATTCCTAAGCGTTCTTAGCAAGAAAAAGATTCAATATTGATTCGTTCTCTAATTAGGCAAGTAGAACACTCAATCTCAATATTTGTGGTCTACAGTTAAATTAAATAATATAATAGAGATGATAAAGCAGTATAACACAAATATTTGAAAAGTGGAAAGAGTATACCGAGGTTCGAAGAAACCAGCATTAGATCTCGGGTTAGCAGCAACGCACAACACAGCAATCAGCAACAACAGTAAGAGAGACAGCAACAACAAAGTCAGCAATGACAACAGCAAGGGCGACGGCAGCGGCGTCGCTGGCTGAGGACGACGACGGGGGTTGACGCAGCGAGATGGGTCAACGGTGGTGTCGATGGAAACAAGAGGAGGGTCGTCGGGATTTGGGGGTTTTGGCTGTGGCTGGCGATCAGAAACAGGAAGGGACGAGGAGGTCGATGAGGCAGTCGGGGAGTTGGTCGGGTGGTGGGGAAAAGGTGGCGAAGACAGAAAAGGATGAGGGGGATGGTGGTGGTGCAGGTGGCAGGAGGCGACGATGGAAGAGGATGAGGGGGATGGTGGTGGTGTGGGTGGCAGCGGACGGGGGCGGCGAGGAGGAATTGGGAGGGTTTCGGAAATCGATGGAGGGAGAGGAAGAAGATGAAGAGGGATTAGGGTTTGGGTTTAATTATATTTGGGGATTAGGGTTTGATTTTAAATTTGGGAAATTAGGGTTAGAAATTTGTATTGGATTTGGGGATTTGGGGGTAGTTTTAGAGTTTATCACAAACCCTAAAAGTTTATTAGGATTTATCACAAACCCTAATAATTAGATCTCAATTATATTACACAAAAAGAGAGTTGAAGAGCAAAACTCAACACAATATTTTTTTTAAAATCAAGAATGGCATACTTTCTTTTTAATCTCAAGGCCTATATATAGGCTCAAAACAAATCATCGATACAAATCTCAAAATATCTAAAATCTCAAAAATATTCTAATGCATAAAAGAAAGATTACATATGGCTATAATTGTCAAAAACAAATATGGTACTGAAATAAAATACTAAACTAAACAGAATAGATGTCATCATCATTCTCTTCGGGTGGGAGAGAGCTCGACCCAGTCGAGTCAAAACCAGTGATCCTGTCATGGTGCTCCAAAAGATCTGGATCCAGTTGCGGGAGCTCCTCACGATCACTGCAAGTGTCATCCAACTTCGGCTTATTCTTCCACCTCACCAAATACTTGTGTATACCACCATCTCTTGCAGAGATTATCTGATCGTCTGAAATATTATTCAATTCTTCTATCGATGGATAAATAGTATCAGGTAGAGGTGTAAATGTGGGAATCTCACCCTTAGGTTGTAGAGTAGGCTCATCTATAAGAAAGTTTCTAGGATTGAATTTTGAGCCTTCATAGACTACCAGATCCTCAATATTGAAAGTCTTATTTATGCCAAAACCTTCAGAGAGGTCAACGACATAGGTATTATCGTTGATTGTATGCAGAATCTTAAATGGGCCTGCAGCACGTATGTTCAAGTTCTTAACGGATCCAAATGGAAACCGTTCCGGACGAATCCAAACCATCTCTTTATCACCAAAATCAAAAGTTATAAATTTTCTTCTAGTAACTGCTATTAACATGTAGTTAAAATTATTCTTATTAAGTTCCTTGAAAATTTCTCTATGCAAGTCATGAATGTGATATGCAAATGTGGGTGCAGATTCTGTGACTGTAGGATGTTCTAACACATGGATAAAATCTATAGGATGCCAAGTGACTTGGAAAGGGATGGGAGACTTAGGTACATTCAATGGAGGTGACTGGACAGAATGAATACAATTGGAAGACTGGTCATCCTTTTTTTCATCAATGCCATCGCTTACATTAGGTTCATAGGTAAACTCATTGTCGGGCTCATCAGCAATGGCAGCGGTACCCTCTACTATATTGATCCTATTGGGGCTGGGACAGTTGCCAGCAATATTGCTGTATCCCTTGCATTTATAGCACTTAGTGAGAGAATCAATCTTAGAATAGTCTCTTTGAGTGTTCTTACCCGTGTTGTCATTTCTAAGTGGATATGAATTTGAAGTAGGCTTGCTTGGGTAAGACTTGTTGGAGTACTGAGGAGAAGAGTACTCAGGTCTAGAGGGATCATGAAGGGTCATTCTAGGGGAATGATCTCTCGAATCGTTGGATCTATAATGGGAACTAGCTTTAAGGGAATCCATATCGAGGACTAGGGCATAAGTTATCGCTAATGAGTCCCCATTTCTATGAATTAGCTCGTTCCTCAGATCGGCTCGTAATCCAGCTCTGAACCTAGAGAGAGTTTGTTCTTCACTCTCTTTACCTAAGGTATTGCACCGAATAAGGAAGTCATCAAACTTATCAACATATTCTTGTGTGGATTTGCTTCCTTGATAAAGTTGGTTCCACGAATCTAGCAATCGGGTGTGGACCGATAACGGTACATATCTCTCAGTGAGCTTCTCTTTCATGACTTCTCAAGTGGCTATGGGTGTCAGGCCTCAGCCTCTGCGGGCATGTTCAAGATTGGTCCAATGTTGTTGAGCTTTACCCGTCAATTTCATAGTGACAAATTTAACCTTCAGGGCTTCGCTCATGTCAAACCACATAAAGTAGTGGTCCATCGCACGGATCCAATTAAGATAAGCTTGGGGTTCCATGTGGCCTTCAAAATGAGGAACGTCAGTCTTAACGTTCTTCTTATATTGTTCGTCAGGGTCACGTTCTTGACGTCGATTTTTACGAACATTTTCTTGAGGGATCTGACGATTAGCATGAAGCTCAGGGGCAACAATTTGATTTAATTCCACTTTCTCAAGCCTCTGATTGATATTGGCAAGAGTTGCTTGAATGACAGCTAGGGTAGCGGAAATATCAGAGTTATCCATTTCAGATCGGGGAGGTCTATGGTTCCTAATTGGGTGATTTGAGAGAGAAAAGAAAGGCTCTTCGGGATCTGGGATGGTGCTGCGAAGATGCATTCACCAAAAGTGGAAAACTAGGAGTCGTGTGTGTGTGCTAGTTTTTTTTATATAAATAATAATAAATCTAAAATGATCTAAAATAATTAAAGAAAAAATAAAAGACTACACGATCCTAAATGAATGCAAGAACTAGGGTTTTAAGAACTTTCGCTCTGATACCAAAATGATGTAAAACTAACCCTAAATAGAAAATTTCCAAGAATCTTAATGGATTAATTTTACCAACATGTAATGCGGATCAAAGTTAGAGTTTTAAACAATTAATCAGTTTGATAAATTTTCAAGAATTGAATTAAGTTTAACAAGCCTAATTAATAATTCAATTTTAACAATCAATAATTAAATTCCTAAGCATTTTTAGCAAGTAAAAGATTCAATATTGATTCATACTCTAATCAGGCAAGTCGAGCACTCAATCTCGATATTTGTGATCGACAGTTAAATTAAATAATATAATAGAGATGATAAAGCAGTATAACACAAATATTTAAAAAGTGGAAAGAGCATACCGAGGTTCGAAGAAACCAGCGTTAGATCTTGGATTGGCAGCAACGCAGAATAAAGCAATCAGCAACAACAGTAAGAGAGACAGCAGTAACAAAGTCAGCCATGGCAACAGCAAGGGTGACGGCGGCAGCGTCGCTGGCTAAGGGCGGCGACGGGGGTCGACGCAGCGAGGTGGGTCAACGACGGTGTCGATGGAAACAGGAGGAGGGTCGTCGGGATTTGGGGGGTTTGGCTGTGGCTGGCGATCAGAAATAGGAAGTGATGAGGAGGTCGATGAAGCAGTCGGGGAGTTGGTCGGGTGGTGGGTAAAAGGCAGCGAAGACGGAAGAGGATGGGGGGATGGTGGTGGTGCGGGTGGCAGGCGACGACAATGGAAGAGGATGAGGGGGATGGTGGTGGTGTGGGTGCTGGGTGGTAGACGACGAGAGCAGCGAGGAGGAAACGGGAGGGTTCCGGAAATCGATGAAGGGAGAGGAAGAAGATGAAGAGGGATTAGGGTTTGATTTTAAATTTGGAAAATTAGGGTTAGAAATTTGTATTGAATTTGGAGATTTAAAAGTAGTTTTAGAGTTTATCACAAACCCTAAAAGTTTATTAGAATTTATCACAAACCCTAATAATTAGATCTCAATTGTATCACACAAAAAGAGAGATGAAGAGCAAAACTCAACACAATAATTTTTTTTAATAAAAAATGACATACTTTCTCATTAATCTCAAGGCCTATATATAGGCTCAAAACAAATCTCGATACAAATCTCAAAATATTCTAAAATCTCAGAAATATTCTAATGCATAAAAGAAAGATTACATATAGCTATAATTGCCAAAAACAAATATACTACTGATATAAATACTAAACTAAACAGAATAGATGTCCTGATCATTCTCCTTTATGAATAGTCAACACTTCATGTTCAGCTGTTCAGCATCCATCACATAAGTGTCGCGCTCTGACTAGTCAAAGGTGGCACGGCTTTTGATGTTCTTCTCTGCTTCTCATTTAGCTTCTTTGGTATTGATTTTTCCAGATGCTTCATTAGCATCTCTCTTACTTCCTTTGGCACAGCCTCACAGCCCTTGCCCGCTTTTGCATGCTAAATGTTGTTTGAGGCGAGTAACACCTTCAGACATGTTTTTTTGGTAGTAGTTACACTGCACACGCTTCTTTTGTCCCCCAAAATTTTTACCATATTCCCACCGTATGTCTGGAGAACGCGGCATTTTGATGGTGTTCAGTTGAACCTTCAGAAAGTTAAATTTATCAGAAAATTGAGGAACATGCGCAGTTTCCAAATTACTTGAGAGAACTAAACATTACACAGTTTAAAAAGAAGCTGAGAAATTTTTGGCCAATAATAATAAAGATGTAAGATTTGAAAATGTGATTTGTACTTACTATTTTGCCAAGTAATATTGATTAGCAGATGAAAATAAATAGCTCAAAATCATAATAAAGTTTTCAGCTTCCTCCATGGATTAGACTACATACCTGACGCTTGACAGCACTTGTACTTTCATTTAAAATTGAAATAACATATTTATCATTTGAAATTCAATGCAAAAAATCAAATCATTCCACCAATTTTAGGCCAACAAATTGCCACCAGTTTGTGGAAATTGATCATGCAGCTCCAGATGTATTTTTATTTTTATTATTATTACTAATTTTTCTTCTTCAAAAGGTTCTTTTGTTGGTTTTAAATCTTGGTGGAAAATTGTAATGGACTTTGGTGTTCTTATTTTTTGGGGGTTGATTAATATTTTTATGAAATCTTTTGTTTTTCGTAAAAGATGGCAATTTGCCATCTTTTGAAAAAAAAAAATTTATTTAAAAAGAAGGTACTTTTATTTTCTTTTCCCTTTTATCGAAGATGGCAAGAAATTGACATAACCAAATTAAGCGGTTAAACCACTGTCCAATTTTATCCGTGAAGGACTGATAGTCATAAGGCAACTGCACAACTTATTATAGCGATAAATGAAAAGAGCTAACCATAATAATGCCACTTTCAATGATAAACGGAATCAATGATAAATAGAAAAATGTTGTCTAAAACCACAGCCACGGACAAGACAGTAAAGAGTGTACCAGTGCGAAGATTCTTAAAAATTGTACTAAAATACCTAGTGTCGTGTCGGATTAATGTGTCTAACATGCCATAGCTACCAGACAGAATTGTTTGTGCTTCACAGCTAGGTTTCTTTATGTCATAAACACAGAGAATAAACCTCACAATTTTCTTCTTCAACGGTCCCTAGACAATGTATTACTTCCCTTCACCAAAAACTTTCTTTCAAAAAAAAAAAAAACATATTTTCTTCTGACATTCTTCCTAACAATACTGTTAAATAAAATGAATTGTTGTCTATGTCAGTTAATCCAACCATTTTTCCATATATATATATATATATATATATATATATATATATATATATATATATATATATATATATATATATATAGGAAAATCTTCGGTTGCAAACGCACTGTAGCGTGCAAACACCCTATTTTGCCTGAGTGGTTTGCACGGTACAGTGCGTTTGCGTTCACAACAGAAGATTTCCCTATATATGAGAAAGCAGGGGTGTCCTATGGCATAGAAGGAAATTTCCTGCTATGGCACCCTAAAAAATCCTACCCCCTCCTCCCAACTACTGGTTCAAATTGTTCAACATATCATAAACATAAGAGGATGAAATATCATTAAAGTTAAATATGTGTTTCCCATGCATTAGTACTCACAATTGTTTTATAACTGAAAAACCATTCATTTTGCAACATCATGATGACTCTATAATTTTATGCTATGAAGATCAACTTGAATAATGTGGATCGTGAATTTTGGGTGCGGTGATTGGAATTTTAATACGCTATAAGAAGAAATTTCCTCCTGTGCCTTAGAGGCTTCCCTCTGTATATATATGCTAAAACTCTGAAGTGAAAGATATTGGCGTAATAAGCTTTAAAGTATATTTTAAAGAAAATGACGATAAAAATATCAAATTATAAATATTATATATAACACTAAGGAACAACAAGCTAAGAAGCAAGAAACCAACTGAGAAAGACAATAGAGCAGTAGTCAGCTATATACTTGATCATCCTTGCATAAGCCACTTGAGGATGCATCTAATTCCTCCCTTCTGCTAGTGGAAAGTCGTTTGCCCACTGACTTTATGGCTGTGTGCAATGAACAAGAACAAAAAATATAATTAGATACGGAAGAAAATGTAAGAGTGAAGTGAAATAAATATAAAAACAATGATGAAAGACAACTAATAAATTAGTATCGAGCGAAACCAATATATTGCTTGTCAACCAAGTACAAAATATATCAAGTACCAAAGAAACTATGTTGAAAGATATAACTTAAAATTTGTGAAGATAAATGCTGATGAACATCATGAAGTTCTAACAGACAACTAATAAGGGCATTTAAGAAGTAATTAACAGGAAACTCAGAATTTGATCATTTGTTCATCATGATCATCACATAAATCTTTCCCACTAATATTGGGTATCAACTAATGAACACAAAAAATGCAATAAAGTTTCATGATTGATTACCGGATACCAGATAACCCTTGTTTATAGTTAGAAAAAATTATTGTCATGGTTACTATTGTCAAGTTCTAGTTACAGAGAATTAAAACTCGATCTGTTTAGGTACATAAAATATTTGCATCAAGTCCTATATGCCCATATTAAAATGTTATGTAAAAAAAAAAGCTTCCTCGGCCATGCATCCTAAATAATCAATCAGAACCTCTACAATTTACAAACAGATCAAGTAAAGAACCTCACCATGTTTAACGAATTATTAGGATACTATTAATTTTTTATAGTTATTAGGATACTGTCATAGTGAAAGCAATTTGATATTGAGGAAGATATGTATTAAATTAGGAGATCAGAGCCAATGAATCAAATATGATAACACCTCTTTCAACTTAAAATAAAATAGAGAAAAATGCTTAAGATGGTTTAACCTAGTGAGATTAGGTTTCCTTGAAGTAAATTAAATTTGTTTACTTGGATGACACAAAAAACAGAGCACCCATCCACCAATTTATCCAATTTTTAATAAAAATGTCAGAACCTAACTATATGAATAATGCATAACAACAGCAGAACAATATGAACACGTTAAAAGCAAAAGGGAAAAAATTATATGGTATTTCATGACTATATTACTGTATATAGTAGTCATAAGTAAAATTTTCAATAAAAGAAATAAAGGATAGGAAAATATGAAACATACAGTAAGATTCTCCTTTGCAAATACTCAGAGAGTCCATAATCATTCGCGTAATACCTCCATGCATGGTTTGATGGCAATAGTTACACCGGACATGGTTTCTTTGCTCCTCAACCATTTTAGCGTGTTCCCAGACAATGTCTACAAGACAGGGCATTTTGATGGATTTCAATCAAACCTTCAGCTTTTCCTCAAACAAACTAAAATATAAATATATGAGAAAAATGAGGGAATGTATGCAGTTTCAAAATTAGATGAGAGCACTAAACAGTACCAAGGATAAAAGAAAGGTGACAAACTTTTAGGCAAATAATTTTAAAGATAAAACTTTTTGCATTGTATCCTATACTTATTGCCAAGTAATATGAATTAGCAAATGAGAATCAATAGCTCGTAATTATAACTCAAGTCATTCGGCTAAGTCATGGACTAGACTGCATACTTGACATTCGACAAGAATTATTTTGCTTTACAAGTAGATAGTATGAAAATTGCTTCCGTTTTTTATTTCTTATTTTTTTGGAATAGGCCATTTTCTGATGCAACTGGGATTCGAACATCTTACCGAATGCCAATCTACTAATTAAAAGGCTTTACCATTGTGTTACAACAACACTTGCACTTCCATTTAGAATTGAAACACATATTTATCATTTCAGTATCAATGCAAAAGTCAAATCAATCTATGAAGGTTCTTCTATTTCTTGCTTTCATTGAAGATAGCATGAAGTCGGCAGAAACCAATCATGCATATTGCATTCTAGTTATCAAACCATTGTCTCATTTTCTCAATCTACACCGGTCGTCACAAGACAACTGCACAACTCATTACAGCGATAAATAAGAGATAACCCAGATTGTGCCACAGTTATAAATATTCTTTGTCCAATTTCATATGATAATTGTAATGCCCTGAGCCCGGCTCAGCTACGTGCTTGCCTACGCGTGCACACGCACAAAACAAAACCTAACCACGGCCCACCACAGGCGCAGCCTCACAAAAAAGTGCTATAGCTAGTTGATACTTATGGATCATTGGCTAATATTATATAAACTACTCATCTCCTACACTCACAACCGATGTGGGATTAATCACAACCCCAACCCCACTTACAAATCATCCTACACTCACATGCATGGGGCATGCACATGCAACACACCCGGTCCACTTCATGCGCACACACAACTACCATCTCATTTGAATTATTCATGGCCCAAGATTATATAATTCCATATGTATTCCACATATATTTCAAGATATATATATATATATTATTTTGTTTTCATTCATGTTTGGAAGTTAACAACAAGATCCTATGGCGAATCCTTGCATGGAAATTTAGTTTAATTTGAAGTATGTTGATTGCTCAATTGTGATTAGTGCTGATGCAGTTACTTGATACATTAGTTCTGACTTCATATTTGGGTTTTTTTTTGCTGTAATATCTTAATTTGAAGTATGTTTAATTTGAAGTACATCAATACATCAACGTCTACTAGCAAAAAAACATCTATATAAATCATCCCTTACTGCATGATTTTTCATATGTTGCATCGTTCCAAAGACGTGTCGTAGGCATGTGCCCATGGGCATACCTAGTATATATATATATATATCTTAGGAAATATGGGGTATTACATACACCCCCCTTAAGAACTTAGCGTCCCTGCTAAGCTCGGAACATACAATTTAATACAAGATCGCCTTTTTAACCGATGTGGAGAGGAGTACCCTAATTCTGCTAGTGTACAACCCTACCCTGGGTGTTACAAATGACTCTGATACCATTTGCAATGCCCAAAGCCTAGCTCAGCTACGTGCGCACCTATGCATGCACACACACAAAACAAAACCTAACCACGGCCCGCCACTAGCACAGCCTCACCAAAAGTGCTATAGCTAGTTGGAACTTATGGATCATTGGCTAGTATTATATAAACTACTCATCACCTACACTCACAATTGATGTGGGATTAATCACAACCCCAACCCCACTTACAAATCATCCTACACTCACGTGCATGGGGCATGCACATGCAATCACACCCAGCCCACTTCAAGCACACACAACTACCATCTCATTTGAATTATTCATGGCCCATGATTATATAATTCCATATGTATTCCACATATACTTGAAGCCCATATATATAGAGAGAGAGAAATGCTCTATTGAAAACGGGTTTGTTTTCACGGGTTGGAAAACAACGATTTGGACCGTTGGATCGCTCTTGATCGTGATCAGCGGTTCAAATCGCCTTAGCCCATCACCCGTTATCACTTAAGTGGCGGAGGGTTATTTGGGAATTTCGTCCCAAATAACTCTTGCCAGATTCGCTCTAAAAAAATGAATTAACCTAGGCCGTTGTTCCCAACAACGGCCTAGGTTATAAAAATTGAGAACATAAGCCGTTGTTTGGAACAACGACCTTGTTCTCAATTTTTATAACCTAGGTCATTGTTGGGAACAACGGCCTAGGCTATAAAATTTTATGGCCTAGGCCGTTGTTGGGAACAACAACCTAGGTTAATTCATTTTTTTAGAATCAGTGAGGCGAAGAGTTATTTGGACGAAATTCCCAAAATAACCCTCTGCCACTTAAGTGAGATAGGTGATGGGCGACTCAGATCTGAGCCGTTGATCACAATCAAGAGCGATCCAACGGCTCAGATCGCTATTTTCCAACCCGTGAAAACTAGACTGTTTTCAATGAAGCATTTCTCATATATATATATATATATATATATATATATATATATATATATATATATATATATATATATATATGAGGAAATACGGGGTATTACAATAATGATGATGATGATGATGAAAAAGAAATTAAACAATAAACTATGATTGAATATCAGTACTATTATGTAATAACTTCTAGAAAATAAAATTAAACAAGAAATAAAATAAAGATGCATCAAATTAGAGTAATAATTAGGAAAATTATGCAACAACTAAGAAATTCTCACCAACCAAAAATTAAAGAGAAATAAGCCATAAATAGATATCGGTGGTAGTAGCCAAAATAGGAATGATGAAAACAGTTCCAATCCGAGCAAAATGGGGATGATCAAAACAGATCCGATCCAATCCAATTGTATCTACGGGTCTTCCTAATCAAAGATGAAGATTTGGCAGAAAGATTGGAGAGGATGATGGTCGCAAATTTCAGGTCAGATCTGATCCTATTTGATTGAACAATATTCCCGATGTTGAATTGATTTGGGGGGGGGGGAGGGGAGGGGGGGGGGGGGGGAAGAGATGGGGGGGGGGGGGGAACGGGGGAGGGGGAGAGAGAAAGAGATGGGGGGGGGGAGAGGGAGAAGTAGGTCGTGTAACAAAATCCTTAGCTTTTATAAACGGTGTCGTTTTGTATCAGGGATTTTTAAAATATAATTAATTAGTTTTTAATGTATGACTTTTGCAGCTAATCTCTCTACTATTATTTAAAAAAATCTTCAGTAGTCAACTAAAAATCACAACCACTCATATGATAATCAAACTAATATAATAAATCATGACCATTCATTTGAAAATTGGGGGGGGGGGGGGGGGGGGAGGGGAGGGGGGAGGGGGAAAGATATGGGGGGGGGGGGGGGAAGGGGGGAGGGGGAGAGAGAAAGAGATTGGGGGGGGGGGGGGAGAGGGAGAAGTAGGTCGTGTAACAAAATCCTTAGCTTTTATAAACAGTGTCGTTTTGTATCAGGGATTTTTAAAATATAATTAATTAGTTTTTAATGTATGACTTTTGCAGCTAATCTCTCTACTATTATTTAAAAAAATCTTCAGTAGTCAACTAAAAATCACAACCACTCATATGATAATCAAACTAATATAATAAATCATGACCATTCATTTGAAAATTGAATTTCCCACTTCTTTTTAAGATCCCTAGTGACAGTACGACAAGGTTTTGATTATTATGAGGATAATACAAAGTGCATGTACTATTATAGGTTAGCAGATAGACTAAATTTGAATTATTCTCAAAATATGCCTCTTTCTTATGGAAAACAAATTTGGAAAAATTTAATACAATTAATTAGTTTCAATATATGTCTTCTTCAGTTAATCTCGCTCTACTATTATAATTTCAATAGGCACAAGTTAGCTTGCAATCACAACCACTCATCTAATAATTGAACAATCCTATTAAATTATGACCATTCCTTTGAAATTTGAATTTCCCACTTCTTTTTAAGATTCCAAGTGACAGCTTCGTAAGGTTTTGACTATTACAAGGACAATGCTAAGTGCATTTATTTCTTTCACACTAGCAGACTGAAAACCGTTGAGTCCATATAAAATGCATTCACTATAAAAAAAAAATTGAAGTAAAAGGTGGAATAACGCCACCCTATTTCATTAATAAGAAGTTAATAAAACATCCCCGGAGTACCGGGGGAGATTACAAATAACTACAATGCAGAAAATAAAACATAAGCCTCCAACATCGCCCTGGAGGGTGGGCCAATCCAAAAGTGCTACCCACAATACAAAAAGACAGGTACAAATAGAGCTAGAAACAAAAATAGTCCTCCGAACTGCAACCTATCCTAATTAGAATTTAGAGACCCATGCTCCCCTCAGTGAAGTGTCGGACCGAACTCGACCTCTTCATCATACTCGTCCACCTGGAATACTCTGGCAATCCCCCCTCGCTTCTGTAGTAACTGTTGTACCCCAAAAAGAAATAAGATGCATGATATGAGTAAGATTACCAGAAATACTATTACATGAAGCACGAAAGTAAAAATTATTTCTGTCTAGCCATAAAATCCAAGTAGTGGCCGCGATGGCGATGTACCAAGCATCATTCATTTCGTGGCATTTAAAGGCAAATATAGGGTCAACCCACAGATCCTCATATGTGTTGGGGTAGTCACATGTACCTAAGGCCCGTAGAACCTTAACTAGCGCTGCCTTACTCCGTTGGAAGTCAATGAAGAGATGATTCAACGACTCTATATGGAAGTTACAAAAACCATAGTTGGTCGCGATCTGGGGTTGTCTTTTGGCCAGATTTTTTCTCGTCAAGATGGCATTATTGAGGACCAGCCAGAGGAAGACCCTAACTTTAAGGGGCACTTTGGCCTTCCATAGCACATTTGCCCAACTGGGCTTACAGCCTCGGAAGTGAATACGATGACAAAGAGACCTAACAGTGAAGGAACCTTTGGTTTCGAGTCCCCACCGCATTTGGTCAGGCCCTTGAGCGCAAATTGCTCCATTTCGTGCAATGTAATTTTGGAGTTCAGTCAGCCGTGTCAGCCGCAGCTGTAACCCTGGACTTAGAAGGACTCGGAATGACGGTTTCCAAGTTCCCCTCCTCCAAATCTTAGCCACGGAGGCATTCCAGAGGGTCGTCTGCTCAAACAGGTCTGGAAAAATCTCCTTATGGGAGTGGGCACCGCACCACTTGTCCCACCAGAATCTTGTAAGCCGACCATTGCCAATAGCCGAAGTAACCGCCGAATTAAAAGGCCCACTAGCATGTGCAATCCCTTTCCTGAACCGAAAAACTTTGGACCCTACCCGAAAGCCTAAGGTTCTCGTACCTTTCCCCCTAAGGTAGAGTTGAATGAACTCCTGCAAGCCTTCGCCATTAGGGTGGAACACCTTCCACCACCATTTACCCAGGACAACAAGGTTCATGTCTCTCAAATCGATGATAGCTAGCTTGCCATGCTTCTTTTTCATGCATGCAGTACCCCATTTGATCAGGTGGTATCCGCCCCCATTCGTATCAGAGCCCTTCCAGAGAAATCTCTTGCGGATGCGGTCAATCCTCTGGATCACCCACTTAGGCAGTTCAAAGAACGACATGTAGTAAATGGGTAGATTAGACAATACAGAGTTGATAAGGACCACTCTTCCTCCCATGGAGAGACTTTCCCTTCCAACCTGCCAGTCTGTCCTCCACCCTGTCAATAATGGGGAGCCAGTCAGACCTTGTAAGCTTCCTTGGTCTGAGTGGCAGACCGAGATACGTAATTAGGAAAGTTTCCTTCATTCAATTAAGAATGGTAGCATGACTCCGCTTCTGCATCGGAAAGGGCAATCGAGATCAATGCGCTCTTGTGGAAGTTAATCCTTAAACCTAACCAAACTTCAAAGCAGTAGAGAGCTCCTTTAAAACAAATTGTTTCCGTCCTGGTCCAGTTTCCAAAAATGACAGTGTCATCAGCATACTGTAAAATCGTGCACCCTTGTTGAGTGTTACTGCTAGCGACAGGTGTGATCCATCCTTTTAGCCTACAGTTATCTAGCATACCCCTAAGGACATCAGCTACAATAGTAAAGAGTAGTGGTGATAGAGGGTCCCCTTGCCAAAGGCCCTTCTTGCATGTGAACGGTTGGCCAGAGCGCCCATTAAATGAAATTGCCATCTTACTCGTGTGTAAACATTGGCTGATCCACCTGATCCATTTATCCCCAAAGCCTCTCCTTTTGAGTGCCTGCAACAAGCAATACCAGTCGACGGAGCCATATGCTTTCTCAAAATCCAGTTTCAGAGGGAAGTTCTTAGATTGGCCAATATGACACTGATGAATAACTTGTTCTGCGATGGCCACACTATCCAAGATGCATCTGCCCCTAATGAAACTGTACTGCGCGTGGCTAATTAAGTTGTCCATGATGCTTCCCAATCGATTGGCCAAGACCTTAGTGATAATCTTAACCGAACAGTTTAGGAGGCTAATAGGACTAAAATCACCAACCCGAATGGACTCTTCCCGTTTCGAGATGAGGACAACTTCAGCAAAGTTGAACATACCCAATCTGAGATTATTGTGGAAATATTCGTCCATCATAGCTATAACGTCCCCTTTTATTTCTTCCCAGAATACTTGGAAGAACATCATGGGAAAACCGTCTGGTCCTGGCGTCTTGTCCGCTCCCATTTGAGTGATCGCCTTTTCCACTTCCTTTTCAGAGAAAGTTACTTCCAGATCCCTTATGGAGCCAGCCAAATTGCTCTGAGTACCATGCCAGAACTCATCCTTAAGCGGGAGCCTAAACTCATTCTTCGTCCCAAAAAGCCCTTGTAATAGTCTTGAAAGGTCTTCGAAATTTCAGTTTCGTCCTGGGTTGTACCCGTTTCAGTTTGGATGGAGAGGATAAGGTTAGATCTACGCCTGGCACTAGCGACTCGGTAAAAGAAGGTCGTGTTCACGTCTCCCTCTTTAAGCCACGAAATCCTAGACCTCTATTGCCATTTGATCTCTTCCAGCTTATAAAGATTAGCATTATTGTCCCGTAGCTCAAGCAACTTGTTTCTTTCTTCCTGGGATAAGACATGAGACTCTTCCAATCTCTCCAACTTGTCGATTCCCTCCAAAAAGGATTCTTTTGCACGCCAAATTGTCAAAAATCTAGATCGGTTCCATCGGCGCAACCTCTTTTGCAGCCTGCATAGTTTTTCACACCATCAGGATGCAGTACCCGATCCCCGAGTGGGGAGCGCCCAGTTTTCCATTACCATGTGGTGGAAGCCTTGAACTTCTAGCCATACTTTCTCAAATCTGAACTTCCTTGGTATTTGGCATCCCTGCTCTCCAACGTCAAGGTAGATGGGTACGTGGTCCGACATAGGCCTCAGAATAGTTTTAGCAGAAGCCAACGGGAATTTAGCTTCCCAATCCAGTGAGACTAGGATTCTATCCAACTTAGCCATGATCGGAGAAGCTTGCATGATCGACCAAGTAAATAGTCTGTCATTAATGGGGATGTCGATCAATTCCATATCAGTGATCACCCTATTAAATTCTTCCCTATGCATGTCGCTCAATCCTCTGCCCCGATGTTCAAATGCAAATCTAGTGATATTGAAACCCCCCACTATTCAGGTTTCCGGCCATCGGCCTCGGATATCAAAAAGTTCTTGCCAAAACGCACCTCATGCACTGGCTTGATTCGGCCCATAGACCACTGTGAACGTGTGCAACCAGTTGTCAGATCGACGCTGTAGTCGGATAGACAAGGAGAAAGCACCACTAAATTCAACTAGACAGGTGAAGATATCCGAATTGAATCTAATAGCAATGCCTCCAGATGCACCAGAGGAAGGGCGTATCACCCATTCCTTAATTCTATTACCCCCTACCTTTTTGAGTTTAAACCCTTGCATGAGTTTGGTCTCCTGCAGCCCCACTACCTCTACCTTGGTACTCATAATGACGTTCCCGACCATATCTCTCTTACCTCTTCCCCCCAGCCCCCTAACATTCCAGAAGAGGGCACTCATTGTGAAACCATTTCAACGCTGCTCATGGGTCTTAGACGGAGATCGTCCTCAAAGACCACCGTCGACTGGGAAGTAGACTCGGGAGCATTTTGCATGTTCGCAATAGCACGCTCATGTTCCCAACACCTAATTTTATTACGCAGCAGAGCATTATAATCTACATCGCACACCGCTAAGCCACAAGTATGAGCTATGTGGAAAACATCAGAATCTGACATAAAATTCAGAATAGACGCTAAAAATTTTTGCGTACCTCCATCGTCGTTTTTGGCCGATTTGGTCGCCGTAGCAATCTCAAGATAGTCATCGAGTGACTCCACATGAGCCCTCTTAGGCACCCACTGGACCCTGAAACCAACTGGCCGACTGGCGATCCCAGTGCTACAGATAGGCGCTGAATCTGGAAAAGTAGATATAACCATCTTTGGGGAGACTTCCCTCTATGTATCAGCTACAAACTCAAGATCTTCCGACTCCTCATCAGTGTACGAAAACTCCTCATCCAAATTTAAGTGCCCCTCCAAATCATCGTTGCTGACAACTGATTCCTCATGCAGTGAGTCGTCCACTCTGTAAGGAAGAATCTTAACGGACCCCATCATGGGCATTGCAGTTGTTGTTCATTCAATGCCCCCCTATGCCAGTGGGAAGGGCATTGGACCCCTCTGTGGGCCCATTCCCCTGACCTGAAACAAGATCCACAATTGGGGTGTAATTGAGAACTCTGGACTCCTCTAAAGGCCCAACCGTAGTCTCATTCAACTTAAGCCCAATACACTTGTTGATTTTATTTGTGGGCCTTAGTACAGACCCAACCTCAGAAGAAATAATAGTAGCATGCTCTTTCACAATTAAAAGAGAAGATGTACTGACTGTACAAATGTCCAAATCATCCATTGTAAAATGATGAAGGGGCCACATGGCGTTGCGTGAGCGGCTTGCAGACTGCTACATGCCGCTTGGTGATTAGGGAGTTCAGTGACTGTCTCTGTAGGTGCCTCGAGACTCGTTGCCGCCTCGATATGTGAAGCCGCCTCGACTCTTCCGCTCACCTTTCCTCTTTCGTTCCTATCTGCTTTCTCCTCTTCTAAACGCTCATGAGCGAAACCAGAGCGTTTCATCTCTTTCGTAGCTTTCTCCTCAAAAGCTCCACCCACTTTTCCCTTCGTCTGAGCTCTGCATCCCCCCCTCTTTTGGGGCAGGAGCGAAGGCACCTATTGATGCCTCGATTCCTCCGCTGCCCTTTTCCCCTTTCGCTCGAATCTCCTTCCTCTTCTAATCGTGTAGGAACGGAACCAAAGCGTTCCATTCCTATCTTAGCTCTCTCCTCAAAAGCTCCGCTCTCTTTCCCCAATGACTGAGTACTGTATCCTCCCTCTTTTAGAGCAGGAGCGACGACAACCCCTCTATTGCCACTTGTAGCCTCTCTATGAGTGGTTTTGTCGTTGCTAGCCCGAGCCTTGTCCTCCACCACATGGATCTGACTTCTCAGAAAGCTGACTTTGCTATTCTGGGTGTGTTTCTTCTCCGAGCCTCCCCCCTTTTTGAGAAGCTTAGCTATTTCAGGCCATTCAACTTTGTTCAGATCTCCTGCATGTGGTACTCTGATTGAGGTCTCTTTCCCTGCCTCCTTCTCGTTGCCCAAGCCAGTATGGTGTTAACCAATGGAGGGGGATCCTGGCCCTTGATCCTCGATCCAGATCTACAATCTGTACCGTTGGAAGATTTAGCCAGAGTTGCGGCCTCTATGGGCAGGCCACGCCGTGCTTCACGAGCTTGGCCATCTTGATGAGTTCACGATAAGCGCACTCAAGCTCATGGGCACCATAAATGGTGGTGTCTAGCACCGGCATTGCCGCCTGTTTGTAGGATCTATCATCTCTTTCTCTTAGGGCAAGGCTCGTGTGCTTGGTAGTCAGGCCCTCTACCCGTGGCTCCACCTTCGCGTCAAGCACAAATCGGAGGATGTAACCTCGTCGTGGGTAAAAATCTTTGCAAACCTTGGCATTAGGCTGATATTAGGGCTTTGGACGGTTAGTCGTGCTGAGATCAGGTCTAACTTCTGTATTGTCTTTGAGCAATCTCCACCACCGTTGCGAATTCAGCGACAATTTCTTCCAAAACTTCTCTTTTCCAGCAATGTAACGGGAGGTTGTGAACCCAAATTCTATAAGTGTCCCCTTGCAGCCTTTCTGTTCCAAACTGCGGTGTCCATGGGGAGAACTTAGCAGTGAAGTGGCCAAAATCCACCTCTCCCATACGTGTTACCTCTTGCATTTTATCTATTGACGGGAAAGAGATGAGGAATTGTAATTGGCAGATCTTCTTCATGATCCAATCCTGGTCGCCTCTCATGGGCCATTTCTGATTAAGGGCGTCGAGGAGGTGGTTCTTAGATAGTCTGCCGGAGGTGACTTTGGCGAATGCACACCAGTGCCTGAGCCATCCCTCCTCATGTATGATTGTATTGAGGCAGCTAGCAAGCTTAATATGGAGAGGGTTTTCAGGTGATTGGCCTCACGCTACCACTCTGTTCTCTTCTGTCGCCTTGATCACCACATTGGTGCAAACATAAGAAACATGCCCCCAATTCAGACACTTCAGGCATCGTATCTTTTTTGTGCAATCCGCCCTAACATGTCCCAAGTCGCCGCAGTTGAAGCAAGGCGCCGCCTTCTTCTTCCCCTTGCGTTTCCAAGTAAGTGTGCCACTCTCTCCAGTCTTCTTACGGTATTTTCGGTGCTTGTGCGCCACCTGCACCCACGCCGCCTCCCCTCCCTAGTCCCCATGCTCTGCATTACATTCTGAGATAACAGGACCCCCTTCTAGGGCCCCAGTTACCTCAGAATTGTAGGTGGTGGGTTATGGATGGACTAAGGGAGGGGGTGCAGCTGGTGGAATGGAGGAGGTGTGCGGAATGGGGGAGGGTATCTGAGGTTGGAGAGCAGTGGTAAGCGTTTGGGTGACCACGTGGTTGTTGTGTTTTGCAAAGGGAGGTTCGTTGGGGAGGCTGTTGATGTGGGCTCTGTCGAGAGTGGTGTGGGTGATGGCGATGTTGATGTTGTGGTTGTTTGGAGGGGTGATGATGGTTATGAGGTTGTCTGTGTTGTCGTTGATGATGATGTAGTTGTTGTTGGTGGTGGGAAGGTGGATGACTGTGATGCCGGTGGTGGGGGGTGGGGGGTATTCATGAATACGGTGGGTTCTAGGAGGAGAGTCTAGCTCCTCCCTCTGCCTCTTGATGAAGCTACTCCTTCCCTCAACTGTCCCATTAGCATGTCCCTCGAGCACATGGGTCCAATGATCGTAGGAGAGGTTCCTAGTTTGCCCAGAGCGACTAGAGGGACCCCCTCGTAGGGCCCTATCCCTAGGTTAAGGCGAGAAAGCTCGATGACGATCCTTGGAATTCCCCAAGCGCCGTCGGTGAGCTCTAAGAGCCCCATTGTGCGCATCTCTGAGAACTTCCATGCCCGTCTGTAGGGACGATTGGCATTGTGGTAGGGAAGGGTTGGGTTGGGGAGGCAGTAGCACCAAAGGAGCAAAGGGAGGGAGGGAGGAGGGGGTTATTGGTAAGAGGTGAGGGAGCATCGGTAGGGAGTGGAGGTAGTGGAGGTGCAGTTAGGTTGGAAAGGTTGGCGATGAGGACAACAGCGGCAGAAGAAGGGTTTTGAGGGAGATGGGGATGGAGATGTGTGGACCCCTTCATTGGGCCCACATCCCCGGAGTTCATCCTCGCATAGCTTCATTAGTTGATAGTAGCTAGACAAACTTGCTAAAGCATCTTCCGATCATAGTCATGCTTGTCGACCATTATCTGTCATCTTTTAACCTCTAGATAGGTAGTCAAAACTTGGAGTCAAGCACCTGTCTAGCACTGCAAGGCAAAACAAAAAAAAATGCATTCACTTTAATTGATTGTGGGTGTCACCCTTTCTCTTTTAATAGTGTGAAAGTAGTAAACTAAAAGTATGATTAGAACTACTCTTGTTACAAAGTTTTTTCAGATCTCAATATACATGTGAAGGAAAAAAAAAACCATGTATTGTTCTTCAATTCATCAAGCTATTATTAGCGGCACCCCTGACAAGTAACTACACAATTTAATTAACGAAATGAATCACAAAAGTAATTTGAGTTTTATATGGCGAAAGATGTGTAAGGGTCTTAGAAGATATGAACTAGTAATTAAGCACATGCATATAAATATGGAAGTCTAGATTTAGGTGAATGGCCAAGTTTGTTTGTTTATTTATTTATTTATTTAATTGATGATAGAGTTAAATGGATTGTTGATATAACGACGAGTTAAGAATGTGCGGATGAGATTTTACTGATGATTGGTCTACACATAATCATACAACTCCAACCCTCTAGTCATAGCTAGGTAACCCACGTGCTAATGCACATACCTTTGCTACTTTCTAGTCTCCTCATTTTGCGGCTAATCTTTTCTTTCTTTTTCATAATAATTGGGAAATAGATTTATACTCTTTTTAAAAATTTGACAATAGATTTTTGTTTTGTAAATTTGGTAACAATTTTTTAAAAAGTTGACACCAAATTTCCTTCAAATTTTAACTTGGTAACATATTATTAAGTCCCTTTGTTTGAGAACATGGAAGAAAGATTATTAGACTCTATATGCGAGCATCTAAAACCAAGCCTTACTATGGAAGCACGTACATCATCCTGGAAGGAGATCATGTCGACGAGATGCTTCTAATTATACATAGTCCTCTAGAGATAACTATTAATGGAGGCCGAAGTGGGTTCTTCAAACGAGGCTACCTCAAAGAGTGTGACTTCTGTGACAAAGAGCTTTTAACCTGGGCTTTAGACCCAAAACCTGGAGCCAGTTTCCCATCCTCTACTAGAACTGTGAAAGCCAAGCCTTAACAGAGGTTGAAGCCTTCGCTTTAACTGTTGACAAGCTTAAATTTGTTTTTAGTTAATTCAGTAGACTTCACATCATACAAGTCCAACACACATTTCAGTTTTATTCACAACACTGGACAACTTGGACTTCTTGCTTCATGCTAGCTACATGGATGCGATGTTCCCAGAGGAAGATCACGAAAATTCGAAGGAAAGAAGAGGAAGCAGCAAAGGATGAGAAAGAGGAAGAAATTGATGACAATGTCGATGAGTCTGGTCAGTGAAGCCTTGGGGCAACAATATATGCATCAAAGTTTGTAGCTAATGCTCTTAAAGGAGTTCATAAGCTTGGGGATTGGAGTGGGATGAATTTGGTAAACTTGGCGAAGCCCTCAACGCCAGATTTCTCACTTGATGATGGACTCAAACAAATTATAGATTTGTGTAAAAACATGGAACTAGTTGGGTGTGGATATAAAATAAGAAAAAATGCTGACTGTATTCTTAAAGCTATTTTGTTTCCTTTCATTTATTAGATGGAAAATGGTCACACAAAATTACTTCAACTGTAATAAATATGAGATGTATGATGAGGTTCGATCTTTAAATTTTTTACTCGTGAAAGGCTACATGTTTATGGGAGCTTTAGTTATGTACAAAAATGGAGTCAAGGTACATATTTAATTTTCCCTCCAAATCCATTATGACTGTTTCATATAGGTTTTGGATGGAACTTAAAGATTAGATAGGTTTTGGATGGAACTTCAAGATTGACATTTCTTTTACTGTAGGATGCTAAAAATAAGTAAGTCTAATGGGAGATCCCCAAATCATTTTTCAAATGGAACTGCAGGATCATGTACTAAAAAATAAATTGGAAATTCCTATCTTAGTTCATACATATATATATATATATATATATATATATATATATATATATATATATAGTGACACAAATTAGTGAAATTGCCTCTTAAAAATGACTGAAAACTCGAATCGTCAAACTAATAGAGATGAGAAAAAGAGCAACCTATGAGCAAAGGGCAAGAATCAACCTGATTGCAGGAATTGCTATTAATTTAGTAATTATTTTGGCCAATTATTAAATTTAGTAATTGAGAAACTGAGTTGAGTGTATGAATACTCAAAATTGACTATAATTTTGTTAAATTTCTAAGCACAAATGCAAGAACCAAACCCTGTCAAAATCTGCAATAAACATAAACTTCTTTATGACAAAGTTGGCATGTCAATGAGTAGTAATAACACGAAGCCTATAAAAGAATGATTTCCAAATATAGTAAAACATTGTATCAAGAAACCATCATGTATGACTTGAGTACTAAGAAAATACTCCAACTAATCAATGTACTTTAATATTTTTTCTCTGAGACTTCCAATAATGCCCTTGTGTAGCCACTTAATTTTTGCCCTAACCAATTTACAAATTGCTGCCAAAAAAGTCATAGGCATAGCAAGTTTGGAATTTTTCAACAACTAGCTCATTTAAGAACTTCAATAACCAAGAATGTTTTTTTTTTTACTTTTACTAATATAACGTAAGGGTGTTTCTTAATATGAGAGTGTAGAAAACCTAGAATGGCATACATTATGGGACAAAGGGAGTAATTTTATAAATCTGAGTTTGTTTTATAAGTGGTGTGGGGAAGGTTTGAATTACGTAGATTATTGGTCTTATAGTTTTGTAATGTGATACAATTCTGTGATGTATTTGAAATGTTACCCAACGTACTATTAGGTGCTAGGATTGGATTGGTAGATGTACAATGTCAGCATAAACTAGATACTTATAAGCGTTTATGTCCTACCTAAGTTCAAGCATTAATATTGTGGACAATTAAAATATTTATCTTTCTATGTGCTAAATTCCATCATGATAAATTCGGGACAATTATCATTACTATTATTATTATTATTATTATTATTATTATTATTATTATTATTCTAATATATAATCTTTTGCAGGAATTGTCAAATTAAAGCATCAAGGACGAGTTGGGGATCAACCGAGAAAAACATGCACGCATTTTTTACTCAAAAGTCAAAATCAACATGCTGATTGTTTTCCTTGAGTAAAGTAGGAAGCAAATACATACATGGTAGCACAAATATCTGCTTCATTTGCACCCCCCGCTCCCCCCCCCCCCCCCCCCCCCCCCCCCCCCCCCCCCTATCAATCAGCCATCATCTCTGAAAACGCTGCCCGAAAAAGCTCCACCATCTACAATGGCCACAGCAAACCCATTCTAAACTTCCCAAACCCAAACCCGCAACCACCCTCCATTGCCTGCTACATCTTTGGCTCCCTCCTTCGCCACCGCCTTACGTCACCTCCGACGCTATTCCAACAAATTCAAGAACTCCATTCTCTCTATTATGATATTAGTGGAGGAGGGTTTGATTTTGGATTTTGGTTTTTTTTTTTTTTTTTTTGGGGAGGGGGGGGGGGGCGGCATGTGGATTGGAGAATTGGATTTTTTGCAAATGAAACAATGTGTTTATTTAAACCAGTAGTTTACACGTGTGATGCACGTCTTAATAAATATTATTTTTTTGAGTAAAAATAGGGATGTCAAAAAATATCATATTACCGTACCATACCGTTACCATACCATATATTACCGAAATCTTGGTAATACCATACCGAAATCTCAGTATTGTACCATACCGAAATCTCAATATTGTACCATACCGAAATTATATGGTATGGTACTGGTACCCAATACTGATACCATGGTATACCGTACCATACCACGTAATTAATATATATTTAATTTATTTTTTATATTTAAAAACACAGGCCCAGACCTAGGTCCATGCCCATTTTTCTTATTTATTTTTTTTCAATTTTTCACCCCAGTTATACTACTACTTTAATTATTCTTCCTTTTTTTCTTCTTCCTTTTTTTTCTTCTTTGAATCTAGGGCACACACACTGATTGACTTACGCACTACGCTGCCGAAGCACCACGATGTCGCGACGCCACCTACCTTCTTCAGCCCCCATCGGTGCGGTATTTTTGGAGGATTTTTTCGACTAATCAGGGAAACTTTAGAGTTTAGTTGGTGTATTAATATAATATCCATCTTCTTTTTGTTCTTGTTGGGTTTTCTTGAGATCAGTAATTAGGAATTTAGGATGTAAAAGATCTTCTGATTTGATTTATCAAATTAATTTTTGTGTTTTTTTAGGAGTTAATATAGGTGAAATCTTATTTATGTAGTATATTTGTATCATAATCCTGAAATTGATTTATATATGAATCTTCTAAATGAGATATATACTATAAAAAAAGGAGTAGAACAATACACAGAAATGAAAGAACCATCAAATATCATGAATGTTTGTAACACCTCGGATTTTAAAATACCGAAAATATTCATTTTTATATATTTTGTAAGGGTGAGAATTATTTTTAAGTGATATCTTATTTTATTTATTTTCCATATTGATATCGGTATGGATATTTATGGTATATTGGTATTATTGATATATATTGAAGCCATGAGTTGAGATTTTATGTGAATAAATATTGTTTATTTTATTTTATAATTTTGAAGGATTATTGCGAGATAATTGCAATGTATTTTGTATGTTGGTGCTATTAAAGAAAAGAGTTGGGGTTTACTTGAAATATTTTGGAGGTTTAGGGGTCTATTTGTAAATATCCGTTTATAAAAATATTATTATTATTATGATTTTATCTCTACTACTATAATGGGAGAACACCTTAGTGTAATTTGTCCTCAACTCAAATATTTTCGAAAGTGGACCAGTTATGGACTAGTTTTGGTAAATATTTTCGAAAGTGGACCAGTTTGGTAAATATTTTTCACAAGTGGATTAGTTCGGAAATTATTTTCGAATGTTACTTTTTCTTCTTCTCCCCTTCCTTCTCTTTTCCCGAGCGCTACTTTCCCCAGTCGAACCCAAATCGCCCGAAGTTTTTCCCGGCCAAATCCTCCCATTTTCTTCGTTATTTTCAAATTAATTCGGAGGATATGCTAATTGAGGGGTGCTCTAGCTCGTGGTAGTGTTGGATTTTCGAAAGGATTCCGAAAAGGTAAACCCTATAATTTATTTTTGTATAAAATTTAGTATGGTTAATCTATTTTGAATAGACTAGTTAGGATAGAGAGATTTAGTGATGTTGGAAGTGGTAGATGGGAAAAATTAGCAAGTTATTAGAGGGATTGCAAGTTGCTAATAAATTAGGGTATTGGATTTGCAAAAGATCATTATATATCTAAGAATTATCTCTTGTATGATAGTAGAAATTCTTGTTAGGTTATTAGAATTATTTGGGGAGCGATTTTAGTAATTGTTGGGGGATAAACATCCCGTAGGAATTTGAATATTACGTGCAATGCACGTGTGCATCCCAGACGTTCGATAAAACGCCCGAGTGATATTAGAAATATTGTTATTATTTTCTGTGATAATTTGAATGAATTGAGCTTTAATTGTGTTGCAATCTGATAATAGGATATATTAGCAAATTTGGATGTGGAACGGCGTGCTGGCGCATCGGGTCCTCACGGGCTGCTATGTGAGTATGAATATATTTACATATTTGTTGTTTTAAGTGAATCTTAATCTAATACGAATGATTGATATGAATTACGGAATAAGGGATAATGATATAAACTTATAGATGATGGATTAGTATGTATATATATACGGGGATAAGTTATATTTATATAAGATGTCGGTGTGTTGTGAATTGTTGTGATTTTGAATATCTAGTGTGATGGTAAAGTAATTGGTGTATTAATATATATATGATGTTGTGATGTGTTGATCTATTGGGCGTATGCAATCATGTAGTATTGAGATAATAAATAGTATGATATATTCGTGATGTGTGAGGTAATGATCAAATAAATAATACAGTACAGATGTAATGTGTAATATTATGACGTGATGATTTTATATATTAATTACAGTGATATTTTCCTTGGTGTGATGCATTGAAAGGGAGGTGTTAATATGAAAAGAAAATGTTAATGGCAATAAGTTCGGTTGGCTTGAGTTGATACCCCAGGATGGACCTGGGAGTGTAGATACCTCCGGATAGACCGGAGAGAGATATGATACCCCAGGATAGACCTGGGAGTGCAGATACCTCCGGAAAGACCGGAGAGAGTAGATACCTCGGGGTTGACCTGAGATGAGAGATATGATACCCCAGGATAGACCTGGGAGTGCAGATACCTCCGGATAGACCGGAGAGAGTAGATACCTCGGGGTTGACCTGAGATGAGAGATATGATACCCCAGGATGGACCTGGGAGTGCAGATACCTCCGGATAGACCGGAGAGAGTAGATACCTCGGGGTTGACCTGAGATGAGAGATATGATACCCCAGGATGGACCTGGGAGTGCAGATACCTCCGGATAGACCGGAGAGAGTAGATACCTCAGGGTTGACCTGAGAGAGAAAGTTGATACCCCAGGATAGACCTGGGAGTGTAGATACCTCCGGATAGACCGGAGAGAGAGTTGATTCCCCAGGATGGACCTGGGAGAGTAGATACCTCCGGATAGACCGGAGAGAGTTGTTACCTCAGGCTAGACCTGAGATATAATGAATATGATATGAAATGTGAATGAGAAAGAGAATGAAGTATTTTGTGTAAGATAAAATGAAATAATGAAGTAAGTGTATTATGAGTGAGAATAAAGAATAAATAAGTGTTAATAATAAATGGGGTAGTAAAGAAAGGGAATAGCAAAATGTGAATTGTGTGTGGGAAAGAAAGTGAATAGTGAAATGTGAATTGTGGATGAGTAAGAAAATGAGTTATGAGTTAGTGGATGAAAAGAAATGATAAATGCAGTACGTGGTCAATTTAAAATGAAATAATAAAAGAGGCATGCGTTTTTATGAATGGTACGAAGTAATTATATTATGTATGTGATCATTGAAGTAAACTACAGTATGATATGAGTGGTTCCACCTTGGGATTGTGTCAAGGAACTACCTGCCCGCTGTTTCTGTGGAAATAGTGGGAACTACCTGCCTTGGCATAATTCGCAGGGTGAGTGGGCATGATAGAGCTATGATTAATGGAAGTGAAGAATTAAATAAGTAAAGATAAATAATGATATGAAGGAATTGTATTACGTATGGGGTTATTAAAGTAAAATACAGTTTGATATGAGTCGTACCTTGGAATTGTGTCAAGGAACTACCTGCCTGCTATTTCTGTGGAAAAAGTAGGAACTACCTGCCTTGGCTCAATTCGCAGGGGGAGTCGGTAAGAAAGTGGTAATGATTGATGGAAATGAGAAATAAAGCAAAGTGAAGATGAAAGTAAGTTAGTCATAAATTAACTTGAATAATAGCGAAGTGATATAACGGGATGAGAATGAGTTATAAAATATATTTTCGATGTGATAAGAATGAGTATTTAATAAGTGATATGTTCATGATGTGATGAAATGTGAGTGAATTGCAATAGGTAATGAAGTGTTATATTTTGTCATAAGGCAGGAATTAATGTGGTATTATGTGGATATATGCATACGTGATGATATGGGTTATAAGAAATAAATGAACGCGGTGTTATAAAATATGAAATTGAGAAAGAAAGGGGTTTATGAATGAAAATGAGTATTTGAGAATATGAGTCATGAGTTCGTAGATGTAAACGAATGGAAAATGAAGTGTGGAGTTATAAAAGTATGAAGAAAAGTGTTGGAGACTTTATGTAAGTGTTTATGGAAATTCGTATTGTGCGAATATAAGATAAGGATAGATATGATGTTGATGTGTAAAATATAGTCGAATGTGTATGGGCAAATTTATAATTTGATACAGATTTGAAGAGTGGTTGAATATAAAGCCGTGTGTATGATGTTTTAAAGTTCAGAGGTTCGAGATGTATCTTCTTACTCGATGTTTGTAAGTTTAAAATTATTTTCGTTATATAATTTAATTTATTTGTAGATTTTTAAATTATACTCACACCAGAAATGGCTAACCCCTTAGTATTTGGGGGGTTAGGGAGTCCCTAGACTACCCTAAATCCCCTACTGTTACAGGTCCTCAGCAGAGCAGAGGTGAGACACAGATTTTGTAGAGTAAAGTCTTTTATATTAAATTTGAGGTATAAGTGTAGTAATGTGAATAGTAGAATTTATAGTTTAAATTGTATTATGGATGTATAAGCAGGTATATGATGATGATGAGTGTAGTGTGGGGTGGTGTGGTATGTTTGTGACCCGTACCCATCTCGTTGTGGAGTACTGGACTCTGTGGTAAGTTTTACAAAGACTTTTCTAAAAATTTTTACCTCGTTTTCAAAGAAATTTATGGTTTTTATATGATATTTGATAATTCGTTATGAGTTTGGCCCCCAGAGCATTATATATTATTGCCTGTATGTTTCTGCTCATTTTGGCCTGGGGAGCCCGTAAATTTATTGTATATTTTGTGAGCTACGGAATTTTGAGCAGAATTCCGTAAGCTTTTTGTGTTTCGGGGCAAAATTTACAGGGGAGACTCTGTCAAAATTTTTCCTGAAATATAACTTTCTTAGTTTATGATTAAAGTGATATAGAAATTGAAAGAATTGAATTTCGAGGTTTAGTTTTCAATAAAAAAAAAAAAAATTCGGGGCGTTACAGTTTGGTATCAGAGCTTAGGTTAACTGGGATAGAGTTTGTGATGTTTTGTATCCTAGTGATCCTGTCATGTGAGTATGGGTTCATTCTTGCTAAGTTGTGGAGATGAAGTATTTTATGTTTTGTGGGTGTTTTGTTTAGTAACAGTTCTTTTGTTGAATGGAGTGAACCCTTTAGACTTTTGTCTGACTTTGTGTCATGATTATTTTTAGCCCTACATATATTATTCCTTTTTTTGAAAGCCCTATAAGAATTTGTGTTATTGGGATACATTGATTGATGTGGGTGTGAAGGGCTATTCCTTGGAAATTTTATATATGTTTTATAGATCGTGGGGTTGTGTAGTAATCGTTATTATTTGATATAAGGTAATGGGTGGGTTAGGAAGGCTTTATGCATAGTTGAGGTATGATGCATGAATGATTCGGGTGAGAAGGCCCGATGAGACTCAGTTTCTACTTGTATGAAATGTCTTAGACGATGTAAGTATGTCTGTTGGGTTTGGTGGTAAAACCCAAGGGGAAGATTAAGGAGGTAGTTGGTAACTTATTGATATATGAGAGGGTGATTCCTTGAGATTGAGTATCAATTATCGAGAGTTTAGAAGGACTTTTAAGTGGCCTGGAACGAAGAAGGATGTCAGTTATTTGACAAGAATGGATAAGCCTCTCTTGAGGTGTGTAGTTGACAAGAGAGTTATGTAGATTAGCGGTAATCAGGACTTCAAGTTGCCCAGTTGTTGGAAGTTCAGTGGTGTATTATAGTAACGACTATAATTAGGAATCTGGGAAGTTGGTGAAGTGTAAGTATCTGGAATTGTTTGAACAGTTTTCTTGACCCTTGTAGCTCGAGGACGAGCTTCTTTTGAGGTGTGTAGAATGTAACACCTCGGATTTTAAAATATCGAAAATATTCATTTTTATATATTTTGTAAGGGTGAGAATTATTTTTAAGTGATATCTTATTTTATTTATTTTCCATATTGATATCGGTATGGATATTTATGGTAGATTGGTATTATTGATATATATTGAAGCCATGAGTTGAGATTTTATGTGAATAAATATTGTTTATTTTATTTTATAATTTTGAAGGATTATTGCGAGATAATTGCAATGTATTTTGTATGTTGGTGCTATTAAAGAAAAGAGTTGGGGTTTACTTGAAATATTTTGGAGGTTTAGGGGTCTATTTGTAAATATCCGTTTATAAAAATATTATTATTATTATGATTTTATCTCTACTACTATAATGGGAGAACACCTTAGTGTAATTTGTCCTCAACTCAAATATTTTCGAAAGTGGACCAGTTATGGACTAGCTTTGGTAAATATTTTCGAAAGTGGACCAGTTTGGTAAATATTTTTCACAAGTGGATTAGTTCGGAAATTATTTTCGAATGTTACTTTTTCTTCTTCTTCTCCCCTTCCTTCTCTTTTCCCGAGCGCTACTTTCCCCAGTCGAACCCAAATCGCCCGAAGTTTTTCCCGGCCAAATCCTCCCATTTTCTTCGTTATTTTCAAATTAATTCGGAGGATATGCTAATTGAGGGGTGCTCTAGCTCGTGGTAGTGTTGGATTTTCGAAAGGATTCCGAAAAGGTAAACCCTATAATTTATTTTTGTATAAAATTTAGTATGGTTAATCTATTTTGAATAGACTAGTTAGGATAGAGAGATTTAGTGATGTTGGAAGTGGTAGATGGGAAAAATTAGCAAGTTATTAGAGGGATTGCAAGTTGCTAATAAATTAGGGTATTGGATTTGCAAAAGATCATTATATATCTAAGAATTATCTCTTGTATGATAGTAGAAATTCTTGTTAGGTTATTAGAATTATTTGGGGAGCGATTTTAGTAATTGTTGGGGGATAAACATCCCGTAGGAATTTGAATATTACGTGCAATGCACGTGTGCATCCCAGACGTTCGATAAAACGCCCGAGTGATATTAGAAATATTGTTATTATTTTCTGTGATAATTTGAATGAATTGAGCTTTAATTGTGTTGCAATCTGATAATAGGATATATTAGCAAATTTGGATGTGGAACGGCGTGCTGGCGCATCGGGTCCTCACGGGCTGCTATGTGAGTATGAATATATTTACATATTTGTTGTTTTAAGTGAATCTTAATCTAATACGAATGATTGATATGAATTACGGAATAAGGGATAATGATATAAACTTATAGATGATGGATTAGTATGTATATATATACGGGGATAAGTTATATTTATATAAGATGTCGGTGTGTTGTGAATTGTTGTGATTTTGAATATCTAGTGTGATGGTAAAGTAATTGGTGTATTAATATATATATGATGTTGTGATGTGTTGATCTATTGGGCGTATGCAATCATGTAGTATTGAGATAATAAATAGTATGATATATTCGTGATGTGTGAGGTAATGATCAAATAAATAATACAGTACAGATGTAATGTGTAATATTATGACGTGATGATTTTATATATTAATTACAGTGATATTTTCCTTGGTGTGATGCATTGAAAGGGAGGTGTTAATATGAAAAGAAAATGTTAATGGCAATAAGTTCGGTTGGCTTGAGTTGATACCCCAGGATGGACCTGGGAGTGTAGATACCTCCGGATAGACCGGAGAGAGATATGATACCCCAGGATAGACCTGGGAGTGCAGATACCTCCGGAAAGACCGGAGAGAGTAGATACCTCGGGGTTGACCTGAGATGAGAGATATGATACCCCAGGATAGACCTGGGAGTGCAGATACCTCCGGATAGACCGGAGAGAGTAGATACCTCGGGGTTGACCTGAGATGAGAGATATGATACCCCAGGATGGACCTGGGAGTGCAGATACCTCCGGATAGACCGGAGAGAGTAGATACCTCAGGGTTGACCTGAGAGAGAAAGTTGATACCCCAGGATAGACCTGGGAGTGTAGATACCTCCGGATAGACCGGAGAGAGAGTTGATTCCCCAGGATGGACCTGGGAGAGTAGATACCTCCGGATAGACCGGAGAGAGTTGTTACCTCAGGCTAGACCTGAGATATAATGAATATGATATGAAATGTGAATGAGAAAGAGAATGAAGTATTTTGTGTAAGATAAAATGAAATAATGAAGTAAGTGTATTATGAGTGAGAATAAAGAATAAATAAGTGTTAATAATAAATGGGGTAGTAAAGAAAGGGAATAGCAAAATGTGAATTGTGTGTGGGAAAGAAAGTGAATAGTGAAATGTGAATTGTGGATGAGTAAGAAAATGAGTTATGAGTTAGTGGATGAAAAGAAATGATAAATGCAGTACGTGGTCAATTTAAAATGAAATAATAAAAGAGGCATGCGTTTTTATGAATGGTACGAAGTAATTATATTATGTATGTGATCATTGAAGTAAACTACAGTATGATATGAGTGGTTCCACCTTGGGATTGTGTCAAGGAACTACCTGCCCGCTGTTTCTGTGGAAATAGTGGGAACTACCTGCCTTGGCATAATTCGCAGGGTGAGTGGGCATGATAGAGCTATGATTAATGGAAGTGAAGAATTAAATAAGTAAAGATAAATAATGATATGAAGGAATTGTATTACGTATGGGGTTATTAAAGTAAAATACAGTTTGATATGAGTCGTACCTTGGAATTGTGTCAAGGAACTACCTGCCTGCTATTTCTGTGGAAATAGTAGGAACTACCTGCCTTGGCTCAATTCGCAGGGGGAGTCGGTAAGAAAGTGGTAATGATTGATGGAAATGAGAAATAAAGCAAAGTGAAGATGAAAGTAAGTTAGTCATAAATTAACTTGAATAATAGCGAAGTGATATAACGGGATGAGAATGAGTTATAAAATATATTTTCGATGTGATAAGAATGAGTATTTAATAAGTGATATGTTCATGATGTGATGAAATGTGAGTGAATTGCAATAGGTAATGAAGTGTTATATTTTGTCATAAGGCAGGAATTAATGTGGTATTATGTGGATATATGCATACGTGATGATATGGGTTATAAGAAATAAATGAACGCGGTGTTATAAAATATGAAATTGAGAAAGAAAGGGGTTTATGAATGAAAATGAGTATTTGAGAATATGAGTCATGAGTTCGTAGATGTAAACGAATGGAAAATGAAGTGTGGAGTTATAAAAGTATGAAGAAAAGTGTTAGAGACTTTATGTAAGTGTTTATGGAAATTCGTATTGTGCGAATATAAGGTAAGGATAGATATGATGTTGATGTGTAAAATATAGTCGAATGTGTATGGGCAAATTTATAATTTGATACAGATTTGAAGAGTGGTTGAATATAAAGCCGTGTGTATGATGTTTTAAAGTTCAGAGGTTCGAGATGTATCTTCTTACTCGATGTTTGTAAGTTTAAAATTATTTTCGTTATATAATTTAATTTATTTGTAGATTTTAAAATTATACTCACACCAGAAATGGCTAACCCCTTAGTATTTGGGGGGTTAGGGAGTCCCTAGACTACCCTAAATCCCCTACTGTTACAGGTCCTCAGCAGAGCAGAGGTGAGACACAGATTTTGTAGAGTAAAGTCTTTTATATTAAATTTGAGGTATGAGTGTAGTAATGTGAATAGTAGAATTTATAGTTTAAATTGTATTATGGATGTATAAGCAGGTATATGATGATGATGAGTGTAGTGTGGGGTGGTGTGGTATGTTTGTGACCCGTACCCATCTCGTTGTGGAGTACTGGACTCTGTGGTAAGTTTTACAAAGACTTTTCTAAAAATTTTTACCTCGTTTTCAAAGAAATTTATGGTTTTTATATGATATTTGATAATTCGTTATGAGTTTGGCCCCCAGAGCATTATATATTATTGCCTGTATGTTTCTGCTCATTTTGGCCTGGGGAGCCCGTAAATTTATTGTATATTTTGTGAGCTACGGAATTTTGAGCAGAATTCCGTAAGCTTTTTGTGTTTCGGGGCAAAATTTACAGGGGAGACTCTGTCAAAATTTTTCCTGAAATATAACTTTCTTAGTTTATGATTAAAGTGATATAGAAATTGAAAGAATTGAATTTCGAGGTTTAGTTTTCAATAAAAAAAAAAAAAAATTTCGGGGCGTTACAGTTTGGTATCAGAGCTTAGGTTAACTGGGATAGAGTTTGTGATGTTTTGTATCCTAGTGATCCTGTCATGTGAGTATGGGTTCATTCTTGCTAAGTTGTGGAGATGAAGTATTTTATGTTTTGTGGGTGTTTTGTTTAGTAACAGTTCTTTTGTTGAATGGAGTGAACCCTTTAGACTTTTGTCTGACTTTGTGTCATGATTATTTTTAGCCCTACATATATTATTCCTTTTTTTGAAAGCCCTATAAGAATTTGTGTTATTGGGATACATTGATTGATGTGGGTGTGAAGGGCTATTCCTTGGAAATTTTATATATGTTTTATAGATCGTGGGGTTGTGTAGTAATCGTTATTATTTGATATAAGGTAATGGGTGGGTTAGGAAGGCTTTATGCATAGTTGAGGTATGATGCATGAATGATTCGGGTGAGAAGGCCCGATGAGACTCAGTTTCTACTTGTATGAAATGTCTTAGACGATGTAAGTATGTCTGTTGGGTTTGGTGGTAAAACCCAAGGGGAAGATTAAGGAGGTAGTTGGTAACTTATTGATATATGAGAGGGTGATTCCTTGAGATTGAGTATCAATTATCGAGAGTTTAGAAGGACTTTTAAGTGGCCTGGAACGAAGAAGGATGTCAGTTATTTGACAAGAATGGATAAGCCTCTCTTGAGGTGTGTAGTTGACAAGAGAGTTATGTAGATTAGCGGTAATCAGGACTTCAAGTTGCCCAGTTGTTGGAAGTTCAGTGGTGTATTATAGTAACGACTATAATTAGGAATCTGGGAAGTTGGTGAAGTGTAAGTATCTGGAATTGTTTGAACAGTTTGCTTGACCCTTGTAGCTCGAGGACGAGCTTCTTTTGAGGTGTGTAGAATGTAACACCTCGGATTTTAAAATACCGAAAATATTCATTTTTATATATTTTGTAAGGGTGAGAATTATTTTTAAGTGATATCTTATTTTATTTATTTTCCATATTGATATCGGTATGGATATTTATGGTAGATTGGTATTATTGATATATATTGAAGCCATGAGTTGAGATTTTATGTGAATAAATATTGTTTATTTTATTTTATAATTTTGATGGATTATTGCGAGATAATTGCAATGTATTTTGTATGTTGGTGCTATTAAAGAAAAGAGTTGGGGTTTACTTGAAATATTTTGGAGGTTTAGGGGTCTATTTGTAAATATCCGTTTATAAAAATATTATTATTATTATGATTTTATCTCTACTACTATAATGGGAGAACACCTTAGTGTAATTTGTCCTCAACTCAAATATTTTCGAAAGTGGACCAGTTATGGACTAGCTTTGGTAAATATTTTCGAAAGTGGACCAGTTTGGTAAATATTTTTCACAAGTGGATTAGTTCGGAAATTATTTTCGAATGTTACTTTTTCTTCTTCTTCTCCCCTTCCTTCTCTTTTCCCGAGCGCTACTTTCCCCAGTCGAACCCAAATCGCCCAAAGTTTTTCCCGGCCAAATCCTCCCATTTTCTTCGTTATTTTCAAATTAATTCGGAGGATATGCTAATTGAGGGGTGCTCTAGCTCGTGGTAGTGTTGGATTTTCGAAAGGATTCCGAAAAGGTAAACCCTATAATTTATTTTTGTATAAAATTTAGTATGGTTAATCTATTTTGAATAGACTAGTTAGGATAGAGAGATTTAGTGATGTTGGAAGTGGTAGATGGGAAAAATTAGCAAGTTATTAGAGGGATTGCAAGTTGCTAATAAATTAGGGTATTGGATTTGCAAAAGATCATTATATATCTAAGAATTATCTCTTGTATGATAGTAGAAATTCTTGTTAGGTTATTAGAATTATTTGGGGAGCGATTTTAGTAATTGTTGGGGGATAAACATCCCGTAGGAATTTGAATATTACGTGCAATGCACGTGTGCATCCCAGACGTTCGATAAAACGCCCGAGTGATATTAGAAATATTGTTATTATTTTCTGTGATAATTTGAATGAATTGAGCTTTAATTGTGTTGCAATCTGATAATAGGATATATTAGCAAATTTGGATGTGGAACGGCGTGCTGGCGCATCGGGTCCTCACGGGCTGCTATGTGAGTATGAATATATTTACATATTTGTTGTTTTAAGTGAATCTTAATCTAATACGAATGATTGATATGAATTACGGAATAAGGGATAATGATATAAACTTATAGATGATGGATTAGTATGTATATATATACGGGGATAAGTTATATTTATATAAGATGTCGGTGTGTTGTGAATTGTTGTGATTTTGAATATCTAGTGTGATGGTAAAGTAATTGGTGTATTAATATATATATGATGTTGTGATGTGTTGATCTATTGGGCGTATGCAATCATGTAGTATTGAGATAATAAATAGTATGATATATTCGTGATGTGTGAGGTAATGATCAAATAAATAATACAGTACAGATGTAATGTGTAATATTATGACGTGATGATTTTATATATTAATTACAGTGATATTTTCCTTGGTGTGATGCATTGAAAGGGAGGTGTTAATATGAAAAGAAAATGTTAATGGCAATAAGTTCGGTTGGCTTGAGTTGATACCCCAGGATGGACCTGGGAGTGTAGATACCTCCGGATAGACCGGAGAGAGATATGATACCCCAGGATAGACCTGGGAGTGCAGATACCTCCGGATAGACCGGAGAGAGTAGATACCTCGGGGTTGACCTGAGATGAGAGATATGATACCCCAGGATAGACCTGGGAGTGCAGATACCTCCGGATAGACCGGAGAGAGTAGATACCTCGGGGTTGACCTGAGATGAGAGATATGATACCCCAGGATAGACCTGGGAGTGCAGATACCTCCGGATAGACCGGAGAGAGTAGATACCTCGGGGTTGACCTGAGATGAGAGATATGATACCCCAGGATGGACCTGGGAGTGCAGATACCTCCGGATAGACCGGAGAGAGTAGATACCTCAGGGTTGACCTGAGATGAGAGATATGATACCCCAGGATGGACCTGGGAGTGCAGATACCTCCGGATAGACCGGAGAGAGTAGATACCTCAGGGTTGACCTGAGAGAGAAAGTTGATACCCCAGGATAGACCTGGGAGTGTAGATACCTCCGGATAGACCGGAGAGAGAGTTGATTCCCCAGGATGGACCTGGGAGAGTAGATACCTCCGGATAGACCGGAGAGAGTTGTTACCTCAGGCTAGACCTGAGATATAATGAATATGATATGAAATGTGAATGAGAAAGAGAATGAAGTATTTTGTGTAAGATAAAATGAAATAATGAAGTAAGTGTATTATGAGTGAGAATAAAGAATAAATAAGTGTTAATAATAAATGGGGTAGTAAAGAAAGGGAATAGCAAAATGTGAATTGTGTGTGGGAAAGAAAGTGAATAGTGAAATGTGAATTGTGGATGAGTAAGAAAATGAGTTATGAGTTAGTGGATGAAAAGAAATGATAAATGCAGTACGTGGTCAATTTAAAATGAAATAATAAAAGAGGCATGCGTTTTTATGAATGGTACGAAGTAATTATATTATGTATGTGATCATTGAAGTAAACTACAGTATGATATGAGTGGTTCCACCTTGGGATTGTGTCAAGGAACTACCTGCCCGCTGTTTCTGTGGAAATAGTGGGAACTACCTGCCTTGGCATAATTCGCAGGGTGAGTGGGCATGATAGAGCTATGATTAATGGAAGTGAAGAATTAAATAAGTAAAGATAAATAATGATATGAAGGAATTGTATTACGTATGGGGTTATTAAAGTAAAATACAGTTTGATATGAGTCGTACCTTGGAATTGTGTCAAGGAACTACCTGCCTGCTATTTCTGTGGAAATAGTAGGAACTACCTGCCTTGGCTCAATTCGCAGGGGGAGTCGGTAAGAAAGTGGTAATGATTGATGGAAATGAGAAATAAAGCAAAGTGAAGATGAAAGTAAGTTAGTCATAAATTAACTTGAATAATAGCGAAGTGATATAACGGGATGAGAATGAGTTATAAAATATATTTTCGATGTGATAAGAATGAGTATTTAATAAGTGATATGTTCATGATGTGATGAAATGTGAGTGAATTGCAATAGGTAATGAAGTGTTATATTTTGTCATAAGGCAGGAATTAATGTGGTATTATGTGGATATATGCATACGTGATGATATGGGTTATAAGAAATAAATGAACGCGGTGTTATAAAATATGAAATTGAGAAAGAAAGGGGTTTATGAATGAAAATGAGTATTTGAGAATATGAGTCATGAGTTCGTAGATGTAAACGAATGGAAAATGAAGTGTGGAGTTATAAAAGTATGAAGAAAAGTGTTGGAGACTTTATGTAAGTGTTTATGGAAATTCGTATTGTGCGAATATAAGATAAGGATAGATATGATGTTGATGTGTAAAATATAGTCGAATGTGTATGGGCAAATTTATAATTTGATACAGATTTGAAGAGTGGTTGAATATAAAGCCGTGTGTATGATGTTTTAAAGTTCAGAGGTTCGAGATGTATCTTCTTACTCGATGTTTGTAAGTTTAAAATTATTTTCGTTATATAATTTAATTTATTTGTAGATTTTAAAATTATACTCACACCAGAAATGGCTAACCCCTTAGTATTTGGGGGGTTAGGGAGTCCCTAGACTACCCTAAATCCCCTACTGTTACAGGTCTTCAGCAGAGCAGAGGTGAGACACAGATTTTGTAGAGTAAAGTCTTTTATATTAAATTTGAGGTATAAGTGTAGTAATGTGAATAGTAGAATTTATAGTTTAAATTGTATTATGGATGTATAAGCAGGTATATGATGATGATGAGTGTAGTGTGGGGTGGTGTGGTATGTTTGTGACCCGTACCCATCTCGTTGTGGAGTACTGGACTCTGTGGTAAGTTTTACAAAGACTTTTCTAAAAATTTTTACCTCGTTTTCAAAGAAATTTATGGTTTTTATATGATATTTGATAATTCGTTATGAGTTTGGCCCCCAGAGCATTATATATTATTGCCTGTATGTTTCTGCTCATTTTGGCCTGGGGAGCCCGTAAATTTATTGTATATTTTGTGAGCTACGGAATTTTGAGCAGAATTCCGTAAGCTTTTTGTGTTTCGGGGCAAAATTTACAGGGGAGACTCTGTCAAAATTTTTCCTGAAATATAACTTTCTTAGTTTATGATTAAAGTGATATAGAAATTGAAAGAATTGAATTTCGAGGTTTAGTTTTCAATAAAAAAAAAAAAAAATTCGGGGCGTTACAATGTTATGAAAGGAAAATAACAATACTGTTGTCATTATTTATATATGAATCTTCTTAATTTCAGGTATTGTTGTCATTCTTTCTCTATATGCTGAAGCTATCCAATTATATCTAATCAAGCATATTGCAGAATGCTGAAACTAATTTTCATACATAAAGATACATTATATTGAAACTTATACATCTCTGAAATTGTACAACAATAAAGTCTACAACCCTGATTTGTTGTTTGGCCTGGGTGGATTAAGGATTGGGCAGAAAAAGTCTTTAGATAATTCTTTTATTGAGGGTTAAACTATTTAGGGGATGAGAAGGCGATGTTGATGTTTTTTTATCCATGATCTTAAATTTTGTGTCGATTATTTATCACTATATCAGGTGATGTATGTTTGTTTGTGAGGATAATTTTTTTATGTGAATCTGTTTTCAGTTAATCAGTTGAACTGTAGGTTTCTGTATACTATTCGTGCTGGTGTTTCTCTGTTCCTGTATGTGTTTAACTTGATTTGAGTGAGAATTCTAGAGCTTTTTGAAAAGAAAATGCCTGAAGATATTAGTTATTTCAATGGAGTTTTGTGATGATTTCTTCCTTCATTGTTAAACAGAAACTTATATTATTTGGTACTGCTAGTGATTGGCTTTGGAAATACAGATGTTAGACTAAATTATGGACCACTAGCTGAGTCTTGTTTGAGAATTGACATTGGCTGATTATTGAAACTTCTTCATATATATATATTTAATTATTTATGTTGAAACTTCTTCATATATATCTATATATATATATTTATGTTGAGCTTATTTATCCTTCTTTTTCCATTTATATGAATGTTAATTTTTTAAGCTAATTGATGTCCGGTAATACCATGGTATGGCCAATACCGTACCGATATTCCGGTAGTACCAAATTCGGTAGTACCAAAATCTTGGCATGGTAATGGTAGAGAAATTTGTGTACCAAGTATTCTGGTACGGTAGACGGTAGAGTAATGATGATACGGTACGGTACGGTATACCACCGCTAAGTAAAAATTCAGACGTAGTCTGGATTTGATCGAAAACCTCATTTACAATAGTTATGCACGTGTGTTGCATGGATTGGTAGATGGACAAATTACACTCAGGCCTTCTCACATTATAGTAGTAGAGATTTAGAAAGTGATTGTTGCGTGGACACCCCTCATAAATTTTAATATTGTATTTACCCATAATTTTCCATTTATTTAAACACTCCATAAATTTATGTATTTGTCTACACACTTCCAACAAATATGTGTATTTGTATAAACATTCCTATAATATGTAGACACTGTTCAGAAAATATAATTTTTTTCATTTAAATTTAAAAAGTATATGTTTTTTTTTTAAAAAAATGTGACCACGTCACCGCTTCATTAATAATATATTAACGAAACAAGTATTGCAGATAACATACATCTATGTTCCTAAATCGGAACAACGGAAAACAATTATATAGCTTACTCTACAACATAAACTAGTCCATCCCCTAGCCATACTTGTAGACGAAAGCATCTGCACATGTTCTCCCACCCATCAAAACGAAGTGTAATTCGAATTTCAACCAATTAAAAATTCGAATTCCATTCCACCCCAGAGACTCACCCTACCTTCCCCTGAACGTCTGCCTTGGCCACAACCACAATCGCTATCTAAAGGCGGCATGCATCCATCACACCCGACGAGTCCACCAATCAATCCCCACCACGACGCCATCTTCCGATTGCGTCAAATCCAGCCCTTAACAGTAGTCATTGTTCCCGACCGACACGCCAACGATCTCGACGAACTTTCCTCCGACGAACACTTCCACCTTGGCAGCTCATCTTTGGGGATCCCCCTCTTAACCCATTGCTTCTCCCATAAGATTAGAATTTCAAAAAATCTAATTAGAAATTCACAAGACAACCAACGGTCCTCTCTCTCCACTATCCACATATGTTTTGAATTTCAAAAAATCTAAATTGAAACTCTAAACGGCTCTAAATCTCCCCAACTAAATATGTTTTGAATTTCAAAAATCTATATTGAAATTCAAAATTCAAATTAGCCTCTATCTCCACACATATTCGAAATTCAAAAATCTACATTGAATTTCTCACAAGGACCACACCTCCTCCATACAGTACTTTGAATTTCAAACATAATCTATTTTGAAATTCATACTACAACAAGAAAATCTCTCCAAACTCTCAAATCTATAATAAGAATTTCAACCATCTACATTAAAATTCGAATTTCATTGAAATCTCCTCTTCCACTCTCCAAATCAATTTGAATTTGAAATTCAACATCATGGATTTGAAATTCAAAGTTCAACATCAAGCAGACTCTCTCTCCCAGTATGATAAGAGTTTCAAAAATCTAAATTGAAACTCACACATGATCCAAATCTCCCCCTCAACTCTCTCCCTTCACATCTCTAAATATAATTTGAATTTTAAACCCTAATTTGAAATTCAAATGTTCCAAAATCAATCAATCACTCAATCAATCAATCAATCAATCATTCTCAATTAATCAAACGTAAATTTCTCCTCTTTTCCCTAATCACTTTCCCATCCAACTCCTGCCACTCCGGCCAGCATGGCTACCATCGTCCCTCTCCACTCCACCCCCATCTTGAGGCTCTGCCGATCCCTGCACTCCGCACCAGCCGTCATTGCCGTCGGCGAGGCTGGCGACAATCAGAGATGAGTTGATTACGCCCTAATCCCCCTCAGCCACCGCCGCAACTCCACCCACAAACCCTCGTCTCTCCATTTCCACCCTAGTCTCTCCATCTCCTCAAACCCACACCTCTCCCTCTCCCGTCGACCCACTTCCTCTCCTCCCGTCGCCTAATCGACCCATAATCTCGAGTCGACCATCTCAGGGCTTCATTCCTCCACTCCCGGTGGTGCGGCACCCACCGTCGATCTCATCCACCTCGCAGTCATGCAGCACCGCTGTGCCAACTGCATCTCATCATATTCCAGCTCCAAGGAGACCCACATCTAAACCTAAACCTCTAGTCAGAAAATCCGACGAGTACACCACCGCACCGGAGGCAGGGTGTAGGTGGTGGGGGGGGGGGGGGGGGGGGGGGGGAGGAGGTGGCGAAGGAGTCCTCCTCCTTTCCCTAACGCCTTCTGCCAATTTCTCTCATTTCTTTTTTCAGTTTTTTTGGAAGCTTCTCTCTCTAGAAAATCTAGAGAGAGAAACTCGTAAATAGTTTTAGTTTAAAAACTATATGTTGTGTGGACACCCTCACAATTTTAATATTATGTTTTTCGCTACCTTACAATTTCATGTTAGTTCAAACAACCCCAGAAATAGATCAATAATCAAATCCTTTTCAAATTCTCTCTCTCTCTCTCTCTCTCTCTCTCTCTCTCTCTCTCTCTCTCTCTCTCTATATATATATATATATATATATATATATATATATATATATATAAAATTTACACGTGTTATGTACGTTTTAATAATATTATTTAAAAATAAAAAAATTCTGACGTAGTCTACCTCGAACCGGAGACATCCTTCATATTAATTATGTACGCGTGCGATACTCGTGAGTTGGTATGTTTACAAACAGAAACTCCAACCCTTCTATTATATATACTAGTAATCTGCATGCGCGATGCACGTTCTAATTAATTTATTTTTTTATATAGTAAATAATAAGACGTAATCTGGCTTCGAACCTGAGACCTCCCTTTACTCATCACATACTCTTTAAAAATTATCCCTAGTGACATGAACTTTTATTTTATATGAGTGGTACTTTGGTAAATAATTATATCGTAAATAAATTTCAACTTTGAGGTTATTATAGTAACTAACAACAGTTAAGTAAATGAATGGTTAATATAACTCCTACTTAAAAATGAATGGTTGAAATTAGATAGTTGAATGGCTATAAATTATAGGCTGCCTAAAAATGACAAGTCCAACTATATATATATATATATATATATATATATATATATATATATATATATATATATATATATATATACATACATATATAGTTTTAGAGCCTGAAGCTTTAAAATGATAACTCGAACCAGTGGTTTCGTGAAAATGAGTATTATTTATTATTTTTCATTGTTTTGCATGTTTATCATGTTGGGTTTATGTCTTGCATATTGAGGTCAATGTGAAGAGAAGATGATGAAGCGAGAAGAGGATCACAGTGTCGTTGGAGGAAGAGCAGTAGTAACAACAACAACAGGAAGAAGCAGCAGCAGGAATAGTCGATTACACTAAAGTGCAGTCGGCCACTTATGATCTCTGACATGGGTCGGGGCCATTGCAGTCGACTGCACTTTAGGGAAGTCAACCGCAACTTGCAGCGGCAACAGGATAGGGTATCGAGTCTGGGTGATCTGATTAAAGCCCAACTTCTTCTCTAAGTTAGATTGTATGGGTCTTATTGTGTAGCTTTCTCATCAGGGTATATTGACAGTTCTTGTACCAAGACTACAAGCTAGGGTTTCTTTAAATCTTTATATATCCTTGTGATGGCCTCCTTTGAGAGGTAAGAGAGAAACTACTTCAATGAAAGTTTCACATTGTAAACAACATATTATTTTCTAGTGAAGCTTGAGAGATAGATAGGTTTTTGGTGAAACTGGTTGTAACTCTTGTATCTTCTCTAGTTGAATAATATTTCGAATATTTCACCCCCCATATCAGGGTTTGCCCAAACCGTGACAAAATTGTGTGTTTTGTGTGCTTAGTTTGATCTACTATTGGTTGGTAGTTTGTTCATTGGATTGGTTGTCGCAAAACTAAGCATGAAATTCTAACAAGTGGTATCAAAGCATCAGTTTGCATAAAAGGTTTGTTCGAGTTCCTTGGAGAAGATGACAGATCTAGGCTTCATGAAGATTAAGCGGTTCGACGGTAAGATTAACTTTAATCTCTGGAATGAGGACATGTACGATGCATTGTTCAACAAGTCATGCATCTTGCCTTAGAAGGAGATAAAGGGAGGCCATCCGACATGAAGCAAGAGAATTGAGAAGGTATTTGTTCAGAAGCTTTGGGTTTAATCTGGATGTTATTGGCGAACGATGTCAGGTGCAAGAGAAGCGCGGCAAGTCTGTGGGTGAGACTCAGAATTGACTACTCGGAGTTGCTGTTACAGAATTGGATGTATTGGAAGATAAAATTGTTTAGTTACTCAATGAAGGTAGGTACCACTCTTCAAGATCATACAGTGGAATTCAATAAAGACTTATATGAATTGAGGGGGATAAATGTAGATGATCTTAAACCTTTCAACTTGATATATTCATTAACAAATCCATTTTAGCATTTGAACACCACCATGCTAAACGGGAAATCTGTACAGAAGAAGTTTTCGGTAGCAGGTATAATCGAAAGCTTGTAAGATGATGAACTTATGAAGGAGAGTCAGAAAACGATGTCTACTTATATAAGTTGCTTGACAGTGGATGATACTTCAATTGGAAGGAAAAGTGCTTGTAAGGGTAGGATCCTCTGCCACCATTGCAGAGGGATTGGGCATAACAAAAGAGATTGTTGCAAATGGTTGAATCAGAGGGGTGCTAACATATTTAGTTCCGCTGAATGAGATGATAACTTAGACTGTACTTTTATTTCAAGTTCTATAGATGTGAATTATGTCTGGTTTCTTGATTCGGGTAGTTTTGCTCATATTTTCTCAGAGAGGGAGATGTTTTTCTACTTACATGTCTACAACATGGCATTGTGTGATAACAGAGACTGCTGAGATTTGTGATGTAGTGGGTGAGGGCACAGTTGAATTGGGGTTGCCAAATGGAAATGGGTTCACACTAAAGAAGGTTGTGCAAATTCCGTTGTTGAAATGGAACCTAATATTCTTGGAAACTCTAGAAGCACAAGCTGCAGGTACACAACTCAAAGTGGAGTTTTATCAATTTGTGAATGTCGTCGTAAGGTGATGAAGGGAAGAAGGGGTGTTCAGCACAACCTCTACAAGCATTGTGGGAATAGAAAATCTTGTGCAAGTGTCAAAAGCCTAGCATTCCTAAAGCATTATCTAGTTCGCTGCTGCTAAAATCATCAAAGCGAAACCGCGATGTTTGAATATCGTTGAGAGGTAGAGAGTGCCTCGGGATAGGTGGAGTTCGTGCGGAGGGTGGCTCCTTCGTGATAATGCCTACTGCGGTATGCTCTTGAACTAGACAAACTATTGGAGAACTAAAGATAGAGATGGATTCAACTAGTAGAAGAAGCCACTAAACCATGTTGTTTGCAAGAGGAGAATGAAAGAGTCTAGAGGCGATTAATCACATAGATGTAGAAGTATGAGTATGCAATCCAAAATGGAGATTGTTAGGTTTATGTCTTGAAAACTCGGTTTGATGTGAAGAGAAGACGGTGAAGCGAGAAGATGATCGAAGCACCGTTGGAGGAAGAAGAAGCAGTAGCAACAATAGGAAGAAGCAGCAGCAATAGTGCAGTCGACCGCTGATGCCCTCTAACTGGGATTGGGGCCATTGCAGTTAACTACGCTTTATGGCAGTCGATCGTAACTTGCAGCGGCAGCAGGATAGGATATAGGGTCTGGGTGATCTAACTGAAGCCTGACTTCTTCTCCAAGTTAGATCGTACGATTTTCTCTTCAGGTTATATCAGATGGTTATTGTATCAAGACTACAACCTATGGTTCTATAGATATATATATATCATTGTAACGACCGCCTTTAAGAGGTCAGAGAGAAAATACTTCATTGAGAGTTTTATACTGAAACAACAGATCATCTTATAGTGAGACTTGAGAGATAGATGTGTTCTGGGTGAAAGTGATTGTAACCCTTATATATTTCTTCTCCGAATTAGGATTCATCCAAACCGGTACAAAATTGTGTGCTTTGTGTGTTTGGTTTAGTCTACTATTGCTTGGTGGTTTGTTTATTGGATTGGTTGTTGCAAAACTCAGCACGAAATCCTAACATATCATCTTGTTTCATATTATATTATGGTATTATAAAGTTTACTAGTTTTGTTCAACATGTCAAATCTCATGGAACTTGAATTCGTCGCGCTTGGCATTTCCGACAACAACTATTTGAGTTGAGTGCTTGAAGCTAAAATCCACTGGAATGCGATGAACTTTGGCGACACCATCAAGAAGGAAATAAAACATCCCAGTAGGATCGTGCAGAAGCAATGATAGTCCTTCGTCATCACCTTCATGAAGGGTTGAAAATAGAATATCTTGAGGTGAAAGACCCTGCTGAGCTATGGAAAAATTAGAGATGTATGACCTCCAATAGATTGTGATACTCCCAAAGGCTTGTTATGATTGGATACATTTGTGCTTGGAAGATTTCAAAACTGTGAATAAGTACAATTCCGCAATGTTCAAGTTTGTCTCCCAACTTAGGTTATGTGCAGATAATATTACTGAAAATGATATGTTAGAGAAAACATTCACAACCTTTCATGCATCAAATATGCTATTGCATCAGCAATACCGTGTTTTAAAAAATATTCACAACTTATTTCATGTCTCCTTGTTGTTGAACAAACCAATGGGCTTTTACTCAAAAACCATCCGTCTCACCAAACTGGCTCAAAACCATTTCCTAAAGCGAATGCAAACAAGACATTTCCTGAAGCAAATGTCAGCGCTTATAGGCATGGTCGTGGTCGTGGTTGTGGTCATTATAATCCCAAAAAATGAGGAAGATGCAACCAATATGGCTCAAATAAGAAAAATGTGTACTTTCACCAGAAGTGGAGTAATGATGGTGGAAAAGGAAAATGTTTGCAAATTAATTTTGAGAATAGAAATGATGAATCTTGTTATAGGAGCAGTATGAAAGGTCATTGATCTCGTATTTTTCGTACGGCCAAACATCTTATTGATCTTTATCAAGCATATATTATGGAAAAAGGAAAAGAGAAAGAAACAAACTTTACTGATTTTGAAGACCTCCATGATGATGATTTTCAAGCACCTACTGTGAATTCCCATTTGGATGTTTCCAATTTCTTTGCGGAACCAAGTGGAGTAGATTACCCAGTGGGGAAACTTAGACGTAGTCAAAGAACAAAACAGGAAAATCTTTTGGTCCATATTTTTTGACTTTTATGCTTGAATGTGAACTTCAAACTTTCAAGTAAGCGGTGAACTCTAGTGATGGTCCTTTGTGGAAAGAAGTCATTAAAAGTGGAATTGATTCTATCTTGCAAAACCATACTTGGGAACTAGTGGATCTTCCACCAAGTAGTAAATCTTTAGGTTCCAAGTGGATTTTCAAGAAAAAAATGAAAGCTAACGGATCAATTAACAAATATAAGGCAAGACTTGTAATTAAAGTGTAACTCTCATTTCTAATCGTACGAAATATTCTACGTATTTCTGTATTATCGATTCTTTATAAATTCTTTATGTTCTCTCAAATTTTTTTTGAGAGAAATTCAATTCTTCTATTTGAACCCCACTCAAATATTTTTTGATCAATCTGTACGTACTTTCAGACATTTGTATCAACCCTATTCTCACATCCTATTCACCTCCCTACCCTTCTTCTCACCTCACATGCAGCCACCCAACCTATTCTCTATTGTCCTCTTCTTCTTCTCGTTTTTTTGTTCTTATTCTACCGACACCCTACTAACTAATCTAATCATCATCACCATTCTCAACTTCACTCCTACTCTACTGCCTACTCCCTACATTTACTATACTTTTACCCTAACCCTTTCTCTTTCTCACTTCACAGCAAACTCCGCTTCTACTCTACTGCCTCCACCTCCTCCACCTCCTCCTACTACCATCCTACTCTATTTGTATATATATATATATATATATATATATATATATATATATATATATATATACACACACACACACACACACACACACACATGCAGCCTCAACCTCATCTCCTTCTTCTTTCCCTACCTTCCTCAACCCGAGAACCCACATAATCTTCAAAACTCCACTACCTCTCCAAGCACACGAAGCTCCTCCAAAACTCCATCCCGAGCCTCTCCTCTCAAATCCCGACCTCCTTCCCTCACACCCAAGCTCCACCAACCTCCAAAACCCCAACACCTCATCAACCCGAAGAACAGCCCGACCAACTCCTACCTCCTCGTCTTCACCCGCACACCACCATTGCCATCCCCTACACCCTACTGCCTCTACCGCACCTCATCACCCTACCATCACCCCGAGCCACCACCAGTCACCACCTTACTGCCCTTCTCTACTCCACACCCTCAACTCCAATCCTACACCACAACCCCGAGCTCGATTCTTGCTGCCATTCTCAAAACCCAACAACCCAAGTTTTCCTTCAACTCAATCGACATCCTGAAGCTCAACACACCAGCTTTCCCTCACTGTCTCTTCAACTCAAAACCACCTGAAGCTCCAACCCGATGTCCTTCGAAACCTGAGCTCCACGCCTGCCGAACCTGACACCAACATGGCAACACCACCTCTCCATTTGCACCTCAAACCTGACAAAGAACAACCCGTCTCCTTCCCAACGGCCATCGAAATTGACTAGTGCTGCCTGCTCATTGCTATCATCGTGCTTGCTTCTTCTTGTGGCTGCCCGTGCCACCGTTATATTATCGTACTTGCATCTCGCTACTGTAGTCATTGTCGTAGCGCTTATCTTCTTCCCGTTGATCATTGTATGGCTTAAAACTGGTGAAGTCGTTGTAAATTGGTGAAGTCATTGTATGGGTTAAAATAAGCTCCAAAACAGTGTCATGGAAAATTTGACAACGTCAAGATGACAAATAGTTTCAAAATCAATGAATGTGATAAATGCGTGTATGCCAAAGACACAGAAAGTGGATATGTCATAATTGTTTGTATGTAGATGGCATGCTTATTGTTAGAAGCAATGAAAAAATGATTAAATCTACTAAAAATATGTTGAACTAGATATTTGACATGAAAGATATGAGATATGCTGATATTACATTGGTGATTAAAATCACAAGAACAACAGACGAGCTTGTTTTAAGCTAGTCACATTATATAGACAATATTCTTGGAAAGTTTGATAAAGATAATTATGGAGTTGCCAGAACTCCGATAGATCTAATTCTACATTTATCAAGGATAAAGTAGAGAGTATTTCTCAAGTAGAATACTCTAGAATTATAGGCAGTCTAATATACTTGATGAGTTGTGTAAGACCAGACATAGTCTATGTAGTTAGTAAACTAAGTAGTATACAAGTAATCCTGTAACCGAGCATTGGCAAGCAGTTACAAGAGTACTGAAATACTTATGTTTTACTCGTAATTATGAGCTGCACTATATAAGATAATTCAAAATCTACTTGTGGTTGTGTGTATACACTATGGGATACAACAATTTCGTGGAAATCCTCAAAACAAACATTGTTCGCTAAATTCACGATAGAATCTGAATTTATCACACTGGACAAATGTGGGGAAGAGGTTGAATGGTTACGCAACTTCCTTGAGGATATTCCAAGGTGGACATAATACCATTAGACAACTACTCTCTCATGGGGTTATCTCTGTGTACTATGTAAAGTGATCTACTAAGTAAAGGCTTAAACAGAGAGTTAATTGTTAAGTCATCGAGGGGAATCAGACTAAGCTCATAAAAGAATAAGTCAATACAATGGATATCCAACCTAGTTGACTGGAAATCCCAAGATCTAGGTTCAATAGGGAAAACTAAATTGTAAAGATTGTGCTAGATCATCGTGGCGATTTTCACATGTCCATTCCTATGATGAAACAGTGATGCGCATAAAGTGAAAGGTTAAGCTAGACTTTTAATAATTCTCATGCGTTGAAAATCTGATTAGAGTAATGCGGGTTACTCTTAACTAAGAAATCACCTATGTCAGAGGGAAGAATGAATGCTTCCAAGGGAATAGTTTAGGGCATAATTCTTATTAAACTCTTGCAGAACCAAACATATATTCATAGCAAAAACGAGCATAATAGTGAGAACTGAAATGTGTCAAAAAGATTGATGTATGAGATATGTCATCGTTTACAAAAATGATACAACAGTTCAAGGACATTGCGTGTATTGTTTAATTAGTAATGTAAACATATTTTCATAAGAGAATGTTCAAAAGGGCATACCTACCTATCCTATGCAGATTTCAATTGTTGAATTCTATCACCAAGTCTGTCATGTCTGTGGTCGTCAATTTTATTCATGTGGGGAATGTTAAAAAATGGGTGTTATAACACCATTTTAATAAACCAATTTTGAGGCAAATTGGTTATGGGGTGAATGAGAAATTGTCTCCTTCAAATGAAGGAAAGTAGGTTGGAAAACTTGGAGAACTAAATAGGTATATATTAAAACCTCTTACCTTTGGCTTGGTAAGAAAGCAAGCAAAGAGGGGGTGGGTGCAAATCTTGGACCGGCATTACATGCGGCTTGTGTGCACACGTGCATCCTGCGGACCCGCATGCCGGACCAGATTAACCACCACCCATATGGGCTTCTTTTTTGACCCAGATTACTTTTTTCCAACCAGAAATAATTTTATTACAGCCAAATGAATGCAATCGTAATGGCCATAACGTTTATTTGGCTTTTACTGCCATAGATTGATATGTTCCCCCATAAAGCTCGTAACAGCCGAATCAATGCAACTGTAATGACCAAAAATGTTTATTTGGTTTTTACTACCATTGATTGGTTAGTCCCCCATGGACTCTATAGAACTAGTAGCTCTCCTTGACATTCTACACACCGAAAAATTTCTTCTCCTTTCCCAGTGTCTTGTTATTTCTTCTTGAGTTCGTCGATGATAGAGTTCGGCCACTTGTTCAGTTTGTTGGGAGCATCAACTAGGTGTTGTGTTGCTACTTGAACAATTGTTTTTATCTTGGGAGACATATGTCATCTACATTCCTTTAGCACCCAATGAAGAGGCGTGACTATTTTAAGGAGATTGTGTGAAATACAAAACTCAGTTTGAATTTCTTTTTGTTTTTTTCTTAATTTTCTATATATATATATATATATATATATATATATATATAGAGCCCTTCGGTTGAGAACTAATTTTGGTGAGAACTCCGTGAGAACTCGTGAAGTAAACCCCCCATGAAAAATCCGAACCGACCATCTCGTTCTACATGCCTTAGATAACATAACATAAAGAATTCAAATAATTTGAAGTTCGTTTGCTCATCCATCAAATAGGGTAGAATTTTCAGCCATACAATTTTGCAATGATGTAAATCATGGAAAAATGAACTTCAAATTACATGATTTCTTTATGTTATGCTATCTAAGGCATGTAGAACGAGATGGTCGGTTCGGATTTTTCATGGAGGGTATATTCCCTGAGTTCTCACGGAGTTCTCACCAAATTAGTTCTCAACCGAAGGGCCACCTGAATATATATATATATATATATATATATATATATATATATATATATATATATATATATATGAGTTTACTTCCTAAATTCGTTGCACTTGCAATTCTACCTCCTTTCTTCTAACAATCCTCATCTCTTCTAACAAGAAGCATGTAAACGAAACACTTCATGCTTATTCATCTGGATTGTACCTTACAATTAAGGCAATACGGTCAAATGTCGTGATGAACCACAAGTTCAATGACACAAAGTTTCACGCCCTGCTTTCCACTATATGGAAGTACGGGCACGCAATTGAGGCACAACAAATAATATAAGTATACCAACTTATATCATCCATAAGCTGTACAATACCAGTAAGCTCAAAACATGGGTAACAATAATAATCACATGAATAATGCTGGAATACAATAACCAATATCTGAGATACAAGAAACTCGGGTCAAAATACCCGAAAATAAACAATGTACCAAACAGTTTATTACAATGAGGTGGTAGAGAAATAGTTGTAGTAATTCTGTCTAGAGAGTCTGGTCATCAAGTTCCTTCTGTAAATCATCATCTGTCCTGTAAAAACATTAACTCAAAGAAAATAGGAAAGTACCCGTTAGAGCAAGCTTCGGGCAACAAGTAGCAACAAGCAGTAAAATGGTAAGATAACAAGATATAATATGGAAGGAACAAGAAGTAGTTGTGCAATTACTGGAAAACTGTATAATACAATATGGAAAGAAGTAAGGAACTGGACAATATGATCATGTAAGTAACAATTGTAAACAAGTGTATTCAAGACTTCAAAGTATAATCAATTGGTAACCCAGGATTAATTAATCAATAATCATGTAATCAAGAATCATGAATCATGTAATCAGAATCAGGAATCATGTAATCAAGAATCATGTAATCAGGAATCAAGAATCATGTAATCAAGAATTATGAATCATGTAATCAAGAATCATGCTTAGTGTCAATCTCTAGTTTATCAGTTTTATTAACTTATCTAATGCACGCAATCATGTGTCTCATACCACAGGTTCGGGTGCATATCAATCATGTGACGTTTAGACTTAAGTAATGAATTCTATAGGATTATGTACTCGGGTCTTCCAGTGATAGTATCAATAAACAAGACATGTAATCAAGAATCATATAATCAAGAATCGTGTAAACAAGAATCACTATTCCGAAAAACACGGGCCCCTTACGAGTATACTCTCCTATATTATCCACTACTAAGTCGTACCGTTATAACCCCGGCTTGTTATTCTTTTACAATAATTAATCATGAACTTGCAGTCGATACGACTAGCTGAACAGTAGTATCAAGACAGTTAATTAAGAATCAAGAAAAATATCAAAGGCAGTAGTCATGAGTATGAGAAGTGAAATAGGTACACATTATCGAAGGTAGTTGTCACAGGGATTATCAAGTGGTATAAAATGCATTATATAAGAAAATCTATCAACCTATTATATGGGTACAATTTATTATTACAAGAATAATAATACATATAGTTAAATTCATTAAATATGAAAAATAACGGGTTCATATGCAAAAACTTAGAGGTGAATTTTTTGACGACAACACCTATATGCATTCAAATTGACTTTTATAGAAAAACAAATCCAATTCTGTCAGAGATTCTAGAAAGTAGAATCCCTTTCAGTTCCGACGCATATTCACACGATACATTTTAAGGACAGTAGCTATGCGTGAAAGTTCATTCTTTACTGGTTTCGATGTTTCGTGCACAGTTATGTTCTGGAAATCCAGGATTCACAGTACTAAAATGTTAATAATTTACAATCTATAAATCGGATTAAGAAACCGTAAGATGTTCTGGATTCTAGACTCGTTGGGCTACGATTTGCATGTATAAATTTCTTAGATACAGTATCAGGGAACATGGTCTAATTCTCAGTTCTTTATGGGCTCGTGTATAGTTTCAGTGTTTTGGAAATTACAATATGATAATACTAAAACAACGATATCTCAGAAACTATAAATCGGATTGAGAAACCGTAAGATGTTCTGAATTCTAGACTCAATGAGCTACGATTTTCATGCATAAATTTCTTGGATCCAGTATCTGATACTTGGTCTAATTCTCAGTACAAGAGACAAGACAATAGGTTTCGTGCACAGTTTCGGTGTTCTGGAATTTATAACATGACAGTACTAAAACTGTGATATCTCACAATCTATAAATTGGATTGTGAAACCGTAAAATATTATGGATTCTAGACTCAGAGGACTACAATTCATATGTACAAAGTTCTTGGATTCAGTATCAGGAACTAGGTCGAATTCCTAGTATAAATTTGGGCAACGACAGGATAGAGTTATTCGATATTCGATAACACGATTCGAAGTGTGTTAAAGGTTCAAGATTTGAATCAATGGCATGGAATAAGTAACTAGATAAGGAAATATGTTATATTATTATTATTATTATTATTATTATTATTATTATTATTATATATATATATATATATATATATATATATATATATATATATATATATAGAGAGAGAGAGAGAGAGAGAGAGAGAGAGAGAGAGAGAGAAATCTTCAGTTGCACACTACTTTGGTGAGCACTCCGTGAGCACTCACGAAATAGAGCACCTATGACAAATCTGAACGGCTCATATTGTTCTATATACCTAAGATAGCCTAACAATAAAAAATCAATTAATTTGAAATTCATTTGTCCATGATTTACATCATCACAAAATTGTATGGCTGAAAATTCTAACAGCATGATGGATGGGCAAATGAACTTCAAATTACTTGATTTTTTATTGTTATGCTATCTTAGGCATATAGAACAATATAAGCTATTCGGATTTTTCATACGGTCTTTATTTCATGAGTGCTCACGGAGTGCTCACCAAAAGTATTGTGCAACCGAAAGGGACTCTCTCTCTCTCTCTCTCTCTCTCTCTCTCTCTCTCTCTCTCTCTCTCTCTATATATATATATATATATATATATATATAATTATTATTATTATTATTATTATTATATATAATAATAATATAGGGAGGGGTGGAGGCAGTAGTGTGGGAGTAGGAGGAGGAGGTGTGAATTAAGGCTATAAAAGAGGTTGGGAGTTGTGGAGTTGGATGAGAAGGGGTTTGGGGTAGTGAATAAGGTTAAGGATATTAATTAGGATTAGGATTAATCAGGGTTTAAATTTAAACTTCATGGAAAAATTTACAAAAAATTAGAATGGATCGGAAAAATATTTGAGTTCTAATAAAAATGAAATAATGCCCGATAAAGAGTCCAAAGTGAAAAAAAATTTGATTTGAAAATTGAAATACAAAAATTCACGTAATAAAATACGTACAACTGAAACAGGGGGTTACACAAAGATTTTTATGTTTTGGCATGACCGACTTGGCCATCCGGGGTCAACAATGATGCATCGAAGAACGGAAAATCCTAATAAGCATATGTTAAAGATTCATAAAATTTTTTTATTAAGTGATTGTTTTTGTGAAGCTTGCTCAAAAGAAAAAAATGATTGTGAGACCACATCCAATAAAAGTCGTCAATGAATTACCGATGTTTTTATAACATACCCAAGGGGATGTATGTGGATCTATTCAACCACCATGTGGACCATTTAGATGTTTTATGGTTTCAACCCCCGTTTTCGATTGTACGAATTTTCTTTTTCTTATCTTCGTATTCTTGTATTTGAATTTCTATGTATATTTCTATTCTTTTGAACCCAACTGCATTCATTTGAATATTCAATTATTTTATTTGAACCCAAATCCTAATTCATTCTATGAAATTTTTGATTGATTATTTGATTTATTTGTAAACAGCCCAGTCCTAGCCATCCTATAATTTGATTATTTGATTCTTCTTTTATTGTCAAGCCCAAGCTCTGAATCCAATCTAATTATTTATTTATTCATTTATTTATTCTGTAAGCCCAACCCAATTCTATTTATTTTGTGAACCCAAATCCTACCTTATAATTGTTTGTTCCTTAATTACCTTGTGAGCCCACATTTAAATCCTATTGGGACCTTTAATCCTATTTTCTACCCAAACCGATTCTCGAACCCCCCAACTGCACACACAACTCCACTCTCCATAATCTCCTCCTAAACCATCCAATAACCTCTCACACTCTCTATGTAACTCCCTGTTTCAGTTGTACGTATTTTATTACGTAAATTTTTGTACCTCAATCTTTAGATCAATTTTATTTTCTCTTTGGACTCTTTATCTAAAACCAGAATATTTTTCTGATCAATTCTATAATTTTTTGATTTTTCGACCGGAGTTTAAATACAAATTTTAAACCCTGATTAATCCTAATTCTAATCCTAATTCTTAATCCAACAGCTAACCTAACTCTTCTACACATTATTTTCTTCCTCCCTACGCTTCTTTTTCTCCCTCCCTATAATCTCTACTTTCCCACTTCTGCATACGCCAATCCCTCCCTCCCATTTTTCTCCAACAGCCTAACTCCTACTCCTGACTTCTCCTTGTTCTTATTTTCTAACCTAATCCCCACTAACCCCTCTCATTTTCCACACCTAACACTACACTACCTATATAATATACATATGCATACACACTTGCATGCACATGCATGCATGATGTGTCTCTCTCTTTCTTTCTATATATATACACACACACATATCACACCTCACCCTCATCTCTACGTCTCATTCTTCACTTCTCCTTCTCTTCCTCTGCCTTCTTCACACCCGAGAGCCCAAGCCAACACCCGAGCTCCACTTTATCCTCCACCTTCGAGCCGACAACTGCGCTTCTACGGTCCCGTGAACTCCGAAAAACAACCCGAATTCACTCCGTCTCCGCACGCCGCGCCATTTCCTCGTTGTTGTTGTCGCTCATCACCGTCGCTCACTGTTGCTACCGTTGCTTACTCGCTGCCGTCTTGCCGCCATTCTTAACGTCGTTGTGCCGCCGTCCGTTGCCGACGTCGCTTCTTCTTTCTGTGGTTAACACCACTACTGTAATCGTCACATTATAAGGCAAGTATCTTGTACTCTTTTTGTTCTCGTACAAGCATTTTCCTTGGACTCGTGACAAGTAGTCTAGTTATTATCATATTTCATTATCAAATTCCGTTCTAGTCACTTGTCCCATGCTATATCAACTCAAGAGTGAACCGTTAACACATTTTGAATCGTGTTATCGAATATCGAATATTCAACCTTACTATCTCTAAATTTCTTGACCTTGCACTAAAAATTCGACCATGTTTCCGATACTGGATTGAAGATTTTCTATGTGGAAATCGTAGCCCATCAAGTCCCAAATCCAGAACATCTTATGGTTTCTCAATCGGATGTATAGATTGTGAGATATCGCGATTTTAGTACTGGCATATCGTGAATTTCTGAACCTGCACGGGATTACTAACCGGTCTCTTGTACTGAAAATTCGACCACGTTCCCGACACTGAATCGAAAAACTTTCTACATGAAAATCGTAACCCTTCGAGTCTAGATATCCAAATCATCCTACAGTTTCTCAATCGGATGTATATATTGTGAGATATCGCGATTTTAGTACTGGCATATCGTGAATTTCTGAACCTGCACGGGATTACTAACCGGTCTCTTGTACTGAGAATTCGACCATGTTACCGACACTGGATCTAAAAACTTTCTACATAAAAATCGTAGCCCTTCGAGTCTAAATATCCAAAATATCCTACAGTTTCTCAATCTGATGTATAGATTGTGAGATATCATAATTTTAGTATTGTGGCTCTGAATTTTTAGAATGCGCGCTGATATGGCTAAAAATGGGGTTAAATCGGAACCGTCCAGATTGGACACGAATCTTGAAGCTCGGGGGTAAAAAGGTAATTTCACATACAAACAGATCCAAAACGGGTACTAAATCTCCTTCTCGCAGATCCAATAACCCACGAACAGGATCCACACCTATTGGGTTCGGGTTCCGACCCGAGGCGAACCCAAACCAACAAGAGACAAATCAGGATCCGTGATCTGACCAAGTCAATGGCCTTGATTTGCTCTCACCGGGAATCAAGGAAAGATTTCCTAAAATAGACTGAGGATTTTGCTCCCAGCTGTTACACAGGAGATCAGGCCCTTAACGGCTCCCCTGGCGACTATAAATATGACCCCTCTACCACCATGACCAGGTTAATCACTTTTTCACCACTTTAAGCTCTTTCTTAATCTCTCCTGATTACTGACAAGAGCGTCGGAGGGTGCGTCGCCGGAATCAACCCCGGTGTTTCGCACTTCCTTGCAGGTCGCGGTAGGAGCAAGAGGGCTGAGTCAACTGTTCAGGTTTTTCTCGGACTCACAAATTCTATCTGTTTACCCCCACACCGAAATCAGCGGTAACAGATTGGCGCCATCTGTGGGAAACAACCACACGAACAGCCTCAGCTTCTTCCTCGTCGTCCTCTGCAGCCATGCCTCCGAACAAGGTCAGATCTAGAGGGTCGAACCGTGTGGCCAACACCGCCGACCCTACGGAGGAATCCCCTGTCAATCCTATTCCACAGTCCGATCTTCCTCCACCGGCCCAGCAGGTCCCACCTCCTCATCCCAAGCAGCAACCCAACAATGGCCCTTCCGGCCATAATGCTCGGAAACAGAAGCAGCCCCTCAATCCGGAGCATGTTTCCGCCCATAATGGGTCCTCGGACTCAATGGCTTCTCATCATCCCGACCTCCGCATCACACTCCTGAACCGCCAGAAGGACGACGACCTTTGCACCCACCTTGACGAGAGGCGGGCCTGAGAGGGAGCCTCTCGCCAGCGTCAGGGTGAGCGGTCCCCTCGTCGTCGAGACGGTAGAAGGTCCCCGGACCGCAGAGGCCGAGCTACGTCTCCCGAGCGCCGAAGGAGGAGGCCGCATTCCCCCGGGGATCGGCGTCATCCGAGGGACCGAGAGGTGCCTATCAGTCGGGCCGAATTTCTCCAATTTCAGGAGACCGTTCTGCAGGCTCTCAACCTTCGGCAGAACGTCCAGAATGCTCAGAGGGCTCCGACGCCCCCGAGGGACCCCAGTCCTCGCCGCCGAACCCGAAGTCCTTCCCCGGCTCCCAGCCGCCAGCGGCAGCAATACAGTCCTCGCCGATCCCAGGACTACCGGCGCCGTAGTCCGCGCTCCCCCTCCTATGAAGAGGAGTCCGGGGGGTTATACGATTATCAGCGGAGAGACGACGCCCTCATCCGCCGTCTCCATGAGGTGGAAAGGCGTATCGGCCGCATGGACAGGGAGGAGGAGTCCCGAGCAGGAACCGTCCGTCCCAGCCGACCCCCTTTCTCGCGGTCGATCATGGAGGCCCACATACCGAGGGGTTTCAAACCTCCGCAGTTTGAGACGTACTCAGGGGAATCCGACCCCGTCGACCACATCGAGAGCTTCAAGACACTGATGCTGATCCACCAAGCTTCCGACGCCGTGCTCTGCAGGACCTTCCCGGCCACCCTCCGGGGGTCGGCTCGGGAATGGTATTCCAGGCTCGCCCCCTCATCCATCTTCTCATTCGAGCAGTTTGAGACGCTATTCATAACTCACTTCGTGAGTAGCAGGCGAGCCGAGAAGACAAGTCTTTCCCTGCTGAACCTGCGGCAGGAAAGGGAAGAGAAGCTGCGGGACTATGTGAAGAGATTCACCACAGAGGTCAAGTCTATCGCCTCCTTAGACCAGTCCGTGGCCACCGTGGTGTTCCAGTCGAACGTCCTCAATGCCAACCTCCGATCGTCCCTAGCCAAGAAGCCCCCGCATGACTTCGCCGACCTCCTCCTGAGGTGCGAGAAGTACATCCGAGCAGAGGAGGCTGAAGCCCTTCCGAGCTTCGGAGGGCCCTCCGCAGGGTCGAAGAGGAAGGCGACGGGGGAAGAGGGGTCCAAGAAAGCTCAGAAGGACAATGGCAGTCAGCGCCGCCCTCCCCCCAGGTTCGAGAAGTTCACTCCCCTCACCACTAATGTCTCTACTATCCTAATGGAGGTGGAGAAGGAGGGGCTCATCCCTCCAGCTCCGAGGATGCACACCCCAGCGAAGAGGAGGAACAAAGATAAGTGGTGTCATTACTACCGAGACCACGGCCACGACACGAATGATTGCCGGGCTCTGAGAGATGATTGAAGCCCTCATCCGGAGGGGGCAGTTGGCCAAGTTCGTGAAGGCTAACGACCGGACGGATCGCAACTCTCCTCCGCCTCGGGGGCTAACAAGCGCTCCGAGCGGCGCGGGGAAACGCCCGAGTTTGAGGAGGAACGGATTATGCACCTGATCCACGGAAGCCCCATGGGGGGCTCCTCTAATTCCTCCCGGAAGGCCTTCGTCCGAGAGGTCAACTCGGTCCACAGTGCCCCTCCCCCAAAAGGTCTCGGCGTCCCTGTGTCTTTCTCCGATGCCGACCTCGAAGGGGTCCGAACCCCACACTGTGATGCCCTCGTCATCGACCTCCGCATGGCCAACTTCAAGGTGCAGAGGATTTTAGTAGACAATGGGAGTTCGGTCAATATCCTCTTCCTCTCGGCCTTCCGAGGCCTGCAGCTGTCCCGAGACCGTCTCAAGCCGGCCGGTTACACACTCCACGGGTTCACGGGGGTCCCGGTAACCGTCGAGGGGGTGATAACCCTAGACGTTACTGCGGGAAGCACCCCTACTACCCGGACCGAGCCGATGGACTTCATGGTCGTCGACGTCCCGGCAGCTTATAATGTCATTCTAGGCCGTCCCGGCCTAGCCGCCCTGGAGGCTGTCCCCTCGGCGTATCATTTGAAAATGAAGTTCCCCACTCGGTCGGGAGTAGGGGAAGTCAGGGGAAGCCAAGAAACAGCCCGGAAGTGCTATATGACTTCCACCGGGGGACCAGTGCTCTCGCTCGAGACACTAGAAATCCCCGAGCCGAAAGATCGGCTGACGTCCGAGCCGGCGGACGAGTTAGAAGAAGTGCTCTTCTCGGACGAGGACCCGAGCCGGAAGTTTCTCATCAGCAAGTCCTTGCCGACCGTACTGTGCTCGGACCTGATTCAATGCATCCGGGATAACCGTGACTTGTTCGCTTGGTCGGCCGCGGACATGCCCGGCATTTCCGAGGAGCTGCTCGTCCATCGCCTAAGTGTCGAACCGGGGTGCAAACCGGTTCAGCAGAAGAGGCGAAAGTTCGCTCCCGAGCGACAACAGACCATCAAGGAGGAGGTTGATAAACTTCTGAAGGCCAAGTTCATACAGGAGGTAAATTACCCCGAGTGGCTGTCGAATGTCGTAATGGTCAAGAAGTCCAATGGCTCGTGGAGGATATGTATTGACTTCACCGACCTAAACAAGGCGTGTTCGAAGGATCCATTCCCTCTCCCGAACATCGACACCCTCATTGACGCCACCTCGGGCCATGAGCTCCTCAGCTTCATGGACGCCTTCTCGGGGTACAATCAAATCCGAATGTTCCCCCCGGACATTCCGAAGACCTCCTTCGTCACCGACCAAGGCCTCTACTGCTACCGGGTCATGCCGTTCGGCTTGAAGAATGCAGGCACCACCTACCAGTGCCTCGTCAACAAGGTCTTCCAGAGCCAGATCGGCCGAAACATGGAGGTGTACGTTGACGACATACTCGTCAAGAGCATCTGAGGCACCGATCATGTAGCCGACCTCCAGGAGGCCTTCGGCGTGTTGAGGAGGCACAGCATGCGGCTGAACCCGAACAAGTGTGCGTTCGGGGTCTCCTCGGGAAAATTCCTTGGCTTCATGGTAAGCCAACGAGGAATCGAAGCTAACCCCGAGAAGATTAAGGCCATATTAGACATGGCCCCGCCTCGAAACATCAAGGAGGTGCAGAAGCTCACCGGTCGGCTCGCTGCTATCGGTCGGTTCCTCTCGAAGTCGGGGGAAAAGTGCCTCCCCTTCTTCTAAGCACTCAGGGGGGCTAAGGGTTTTGAATGGGGCCAGCCACAATAGGAGTCGTTCGACCAACTGAAGGCATACTTGGTGAACCCCCCCCTGCTCAGCAAACCGGTCCCGGGCGAGACCCTCTTTGTCTACTTGGCTGCTTCCGAGCAGACCCTAAGTGCTGTCCTGGTAAGAGAGGAGGACCAGTCCCAAAGGCCCATCTACTACGTGAGCAAGGTGCTTCGGGATGCCGAGCTCCGCTATCCGAAGATTGAGAAAATGGTCTACGCCCTAGTCACAGCGGCGAGGAAGCTTCGGCCATACTTTCAGTCCCACTCGATCGTCGTCCTCACCGACCAACCTCTAAAGCAGATCCTCTACAAGCCTGAGACCTCGGGCCGGCTGATGAAGTGGTCCATAGAGCTGAGCCAGCATGACATCACTTACCAGCCTCGGACAGCGATTAAGGCACAGGCGCTCGCCGACTTCATCGTGGAGTCCACTATCCCTGAGGTCGAACACATTCCGAATGGACCCCCCATTTGGACAGTCTTCGTGGACGGATCCTCTTGTAATGAAGGAAGCGGCGCTGGCATCATTCTGAATGGCCCTGACGACTTCGTCCTCCAGTATGCGATCCGTATGAACTTCAAGGCCTCAAACAACGAGGCGGAGTACGAAGCACTCATTGCTGGGCTCGGACTTGCGCGAAGTGCTGGGGCGCAGCGCCTCCGAATCCGCAGTGATTCCCAGCTCGTCGTAAACCAAGTCTTGGGCGAGTACGAAGCTCGAGATGAGCGGATGGCAAAGTACCTTGCTAGGGTTCGGGACCTCATGGGCCGGTTCGAGGAGGCGCTCATCCAGCGGGTCCCTCGGGAAGAGAACTCACAGGCCGACGCCCTCTCCAAATTGGCCTCGTCCTCACTTCAAGGTTTCGAACAGACCGTACTGATCGAAGTCCTCTCTAAACCGAGCATCGAAGACGAGACACCTGGCTCGACGGAATCGTTGCCGGTCATGCTACAAGATAACTGGATGAAGCCTTTAGTAGAATTCCTAAGGGACGGGCTCCTGCCAGAAGACCCCAAAGAGGCTCGCTGAGTCAGAACCCGGGCCGAGCGGTATGTCTTGATCGAGGGCATCCTATACAAACGCTCTTTCTCCCAAATAGATGGTCGACCGTACCTAAGGTGCCTCTCTCCGGATCAGGCCGAATATGCCCTACAAGAGCTCCACGAAGGCATCGGAGGGGCACACTCAGGGTTTAGGTCCTTGGCCCGAAAAGCTTTGAATTATGGGTACTTCTGGCCGACCCTCCTTCAAGACGCCGAGCGACACGTTCGGCAATGTAGCTCTTGTCAGAGACACTCCAGCATCCGACGCCTCCCTCAGGCCAACCTCGCCTCCCTATCAAGTCCCATCCCCTTCGCGATGTGGGGCATGGACTTACTAGGGCCCTTCCCCCCGGCTCCGGGTCAGTTCAGGTTCCTGGTCGTGGCCATCGACTACTTCTCGAAGTGGGTCGAGGCCGAGCCCCTCACCACTATAACCGAGAACAAAGTGGTACAGTTCTTCTGGAAGAGCATCATATGCAGGTTCGGCATCCCCCGTGTCCTCGTAACGGACAACGGGACTCAGTTCACTGGCGCAACTTTCCGAGCTCTATGCGACGACCTGGCCATCCAGCAGCGCTTCTCGTCCGTCTCCCACCCTCAGTCGAACGGACAGGCAGAAAATGCTAACCGGCAGATCCTCGCAGGCATCAAGAAAAGGCTCGACAAAAGTTCCAAGGGCTTATGGGTCGACCAACTCCCCAACGTCCTATGGAACTACCGCACGAGCAAGCGGACCCCCACAGGCGAGTCCCCTTTCAACCTCACCTATGGGTCCGAGGCCGTGATACCCCTCGAGGTCGGAATACCTTCCCCTCGGCTCACAGCCTATGACGAAGCGCAGAATGCCAGGGACCTCAGAGCAGACTTGGACCTGATAGACGAGCTGAGGGAAAAGGCGTCGATTCGGCAGCAGATTTACCGAAGAAGGGTTGAACTAGCGTACAACAAAAAGGTCCGACCTGCCAACCTTAAGTAAGGAGATTTGGTCTTGAGAAAGCTAGCCATATCCTTCCCCAGTCAGAAGAGCAAGCTGGCTCCGAACTGGGAAGGGCCGTACAGGATCACGAGGGTAGTTCGGCCCGGAACCTATCGTCTTGAAGACCTAGAGGGCAGAGAGCTTCCGAGGACCTGGAATGCCGACCACCTCCTAAAATACCAAGAAAGCGCTCCGGCGCCACTCTAAGTATTAGGGGGTATCGAGCCATTCCAGTCCTCCGACTTGTAACATATTTTCATAAATTGTACTATGTAAAACGGTTCGCCGTCGATTATTAATAAAGAAAGCTCTTTCGTCTTTGTGAATTCGCATGCTCCTCTCCCCTCTTATCATTTGCTTTTTAAATTGTGATTTCAACCAATGGTTCGGAGTCCACGTTCGGCTCGACCTCACCTCCTCGGCTCGTCCCCGGACGAACCAAGGGTAGACCGTCGTTCGGAACTGCTTCCACAACCGTTGAACTAAACCGATGGTTCGGAGTCCAACACTCGGCTCGACTTTACCTCCTCGGCTCGCCTCCGGGCGAACCAGGGGTAGATCACCGTTCGGAATTGCTCCCACAACCGTTGAACTAAACCGATGGTTCGGAGTCCAATACTCGGCTCGACTTTACCTCCTCGGCTCGCCTCCGGGCGAACTAGGGGTAGATCGCCGTTCGGAATTGCTCCCACAACCGTTGAACTAAACCGATGGTTCGGAGTCCAACACTCGGCTCGACTTTACCTCCTCGACTCGCTTCCGGGCGAACCAGGGGTAGATCGCCGTTCGGAATTGCTCCCACAACCGTTGAACTAAACCGATGGTTCGGAGTCCAACACTCGGCTCGACTTTACCTCCTCGGCTCGCCTCCGGGCGAACCAGGAGTAGATCGCCATTCGGAATTGCTCCCACGACCGTTGAACTAAACCGATGGTCCGGAGTCCAACACTCGGCTCGACTTTACCTCCTCGGCTCGCCTCCGGGCGACCCAGGGGTAGATCGCCGTTCGGAATTGCTCCCACAGCCATCAAATCACAACGATGGACCCGGAGTTCAACACTTAGCTCCCAATACCCCCAAGCTTGCACCGCGGCAAACCGGGAATCGTCCCCCCTCTGCTCTGTCAGTGGAGGGACACCGAGGATGTGTTCGGCCACATAATCCGAGCTCTCCTACCTAATAGCCGAGGCCCGAAGCTCTACGCCTTCGGTCGGCTACCGAGCAAGTGCCCTCCCGAGCTTGCAAACGGAGAAAAGTCACTTTCTCCTCAGCTTTCGCGCCTGATCTCGATCAGACGGCTCAGATCTTGCCACCTGTGCTAAACGACAAGATAACGTTTTCTTGGGAACTGAGCCGCCTCGAGATTCGTACCTACGTTCAACGGCTCAGATCTTGCCACCTGCGCTAAACGACAAGATAGCGCTTTCTTGGGGACAGAGCCGCCTAGGAGTTCGTGCCGTACCTTGTCAGAGTCGCTAAACGACAAAATACCGTACTCGTAGGAACCCGTCCGGCTCAACGCTCTCGCCGACGGAACTAACACGCTCGGTTCAAGGACCTCGGCGCGACCAGCACAGTCATAAGCAAGACAAGTATGTAGAACAATGAAAGATATTTTATTAAACAGCCAGGCCACAATACAAAACACATCTTTTCCATGGTTACAAGGTGTTTGCAAACAAAATACACGACGCCGACCCACTACACTTAGCCCTCATATGGAAAAATCTTCACTAGACTGTTCGGCCGACTGTTCGTCCTCCTCGGCTGGTAGCTCCCCTGCATCGTTCCGGAGCTTCGCTACCACAGTCTGCAAGTGTCGAATCTCCGAGAGCAAATCATCCCGCTCGGCTATAATCTTCGACTGGTTGTGCCGAATACACTTGACCCGAAGAGCGTTGCTGAACGCGGTTTGCGAATCCTCGTCCCCTTCTGCAGGGTTCAGCTCGGCGATCCTATTCTCCAGACGCTGGATCTCGACTTCTCGTAGGTCGAGGACGGACAAAAGGTGAGCCTGCTCACTCTCAGCCCGGCGTACCTCCAGCTCGACGCTCCTGGGACTCAGAGCCGCCGTCCCTGAAGTGGCTTCGGATTCAGAGTCATCATCCGAGCCGTGCAGATCAGCATATGAATTGGCCGCCTCGAGCTGAAAAAAGGGGAAAACGAACAACAAGATTTCAATATACTTCCGAGGCACCACACTTGAAGAATTTTCCAATCATATTCAGACATAATGGTTCCACAATACAACAAAAACCGAGCCTACAACAGCGTTTTACAGCAAATCAGAAGGGACATGAAGCGACATAATCAGGTTCTCTTCGGAAGGGGAATGCTTCGGTTTAAGGAAACGTGAGGGCGACGAGACCTGCCCTCCGAACTCGATCCTAAACCAACGAAGCGCGACCCCCCTTCACTACTGGCCCTAACTGCGGCGCCGACCGAGGCCCCGCTCGACGAGACGGCCGCACTGCTCTGAGCGTCGGCTGGACTCCGTCTGGTCATAGGCGAGCGTGTCGCAAGTTCGTAAAAAGAAATCCCTCTCTCGCTCTCTTCGTGAGTACATGACGTACTGCGGACGTTAGCCCTCTCCGGCACAGGCTTGAGCGACGCGACCTCTTCCTCCAGCTCAATGATTCTGTCTCTCAGAGCGTCGTCCTTCGCCGTCTTCTTCGGACGAGAGGGTCTTGACGAGCCAGAGACGGTGGCGCCATCGGTCGCGAGCCGTCGGAAGTGGGTGACCTCGATCCCCCTATCTATCGTGATCCTTCTGAGCCTGTCGACTTCGGCCAATAGCCGCTTGCGCTCGGTCGATGCCTTCTCTAGCTCGGAAGTCAGTTTCTCTTCCGCCGCCGAGCGTTCTTTCTCCGCTAATTCCAAGTGTTGGACCTCGGCCAAAAGGTCGTCATTCTTCTGCTCGGCGGCAGTGAGCTCCCCACGGAGCCGCTCGACTTCCCCTTCGGGACAAGGAGCTTGGGGGTACTTCTGCAGTTGCCATAGCTCGCGACAGTACCTCCGTAGAGCTGCCCTCGTCTCCTCCAGCTAGCCGAGCAGGAGAAACCGCCTCTGTCGGCTGTCCGAGAGCTCACGCTTCGTTTTGGCTAGCTCTTTACGGAGGTACGAAATCTCCGTGATCGGACCAAACCTCACCTGAAAAGCAGAGATAAATCCGATGGGCTCACGCTCGGAAACATTTACAACACAATCACATGCAAAAACCGAGACTCAATACTTGGATAAATTTTAGCCAAACAAAATGTTTTCATTCAAAATCGAGGTGAAAGTTTTACACAAGCGGTGGCCAGTCCGCAATGAGGCTTACAAAAAGAAACAAAACAACAAAAGACTAAAAGAAGACAACCGAGTCAGGGGTCGACCTTTTTGTCGTTCGGGTCCGTCGACCCCCCGGTCTTGTCCTCGCCATCGCCCTCACCTCCGCCTTCGCTCCAACTCTCCTCCCCGGAGTTGTCCTCCTCCTCGCCCTCGGCTTCGGTCTCCCCTGGGCCTTCGACAGGTTCCGTCTCTCCCTCGGGGCCGAGCAAACCCTCGGTAATCCCTTCCTCCCCTTCCACAGGGTCGTAAAAATGGTAGGAGGACGTGTTGAAGCCCGGGTTCTTGGCGACTACGTGAAGCAGGGCTCGACTGTAGGCATCCTCCATGTTCTGGATCATGTGCTGCGCGGCCTCCTCCTGCACGGCCTTCCTCACCTTCTTCACCTTCTTCAGGTGCTTGGCCTTGATCCTCTCCGCCCTCTTCCGAGCCTTCTCCGCTTTCGACCGGGCGTTGGCCAACTCCTCCTTCAGCTCGGCTGCCTCCTTCTCCTTCGCCTCAAGTTTGGCCGCCGCGTCCTTCGACAGCTGAATGGCATTGGCCAGCTGCTGCTCCAGCCCCTTCACTTCAGCAGCCCTCTTCATCGAGAGAAGCTGCTCGGCATCAAGCAGCTGCGTAGCCTTGACGCGCTCCGCCCTCTCCCGCTCCCTCTCCTGCTCCTTGTTCGCAAACTCCTCGACTAGGACATTAAAGTGGCAGAGGGTCTGAAAAAGAACAGCGGATTAAAATCCGAACCCAAAGACTTAGAAAAAATTTGGATAAAGGAGAGCTCAGCCTACTTACCGACTTAGTATTCCGAGCGATCTGCATCACGGCGTCCCCTGCTTGCCCGGCCTTCAGGGTCGCTCGGTCCTTTGGGGTCGGCAGGTGCCTCACCGCCTCCATGCAGATGTTGTCGTCGCCCAAGAAGCCGTTGACGTTCATCACCTGCCAGTCGGGCACGAAGATCTGCTTGTGACGCTCGGTCAGGATCTTCTCTGCATCGGCAGTGAGGGGTGGAACTGGGAGGGACAACACCTCCTTCACGCCGAACGTACCGCTCGACAAACCGGGAGCATCCACCTTCGGGGTCGGAGTCGGCACATCCGAAGCAGGGGGATTGAGAACGCTGATCTCCCCCTGCTCGAGGACCGCGACCTTCGGTCGGTCGGCAGTCTTCTCGACCGAAGGCTTCTTCGAGGCCCGGCTGTCCTGAGGTCCTGCCGAAGGCCTCTTCTTCTTCGCCTCCTGCTCCGACCGGCCCTTCGCCACCAGAGCTTTATAATCCAGCTTCATCGTCTCTGCAAAAGCCGAATGAAAAAACTTAGAAAAATTTTCGTGAACCACAAACAAAGAGTATAAATACCAGAAGCATACTAGGGTCGATCGGACTGAGACCCCCACGGAACAGATCCTCCTCGGTGATATCCTTCCAGCTTAGCGCTGGCAGGGCAAGGAGCTTCTTCTGAACCTCCGCCTCCTCATCACTCAGCGCCGCCTCCTTCTTGGTCCGCTTGGGCAGACCCTCCTTTGCCCAAACCGTCGGTATCACCCACGGCGCCGGAGCTCGGATGAGAAAGTACTTCTCCTTCCAATGTTTGATCGAGTCCGGATTCTCGATCAGCTTCACGCCCGGCCGGGGCGTAAGATAGAACCTTTGTTCGTCCCGCCTTGGCTGACAGGGTCGGTAGAGACTCCGAAAGAGGAACATACTCGGTTTACCGCCGACCTCTTGGCATTGGAGGACGAATGCCATGACGTGCCTCCATGTGTTCGGCATCAGCTGGGCGGGGCTCAGGCCGTACCATGTCAGAACATCAACCACGAACGGGTGGAGGGGAAAGCGGAGTCCGGCAATAAGGGAGTCGACCGGAAAGACACACACGTCCGACGAGGACTTCGTGTTGGCTCGGAAACCCGGCCCGGGGAGGAGCAGTCCATAGTCGGCAGGGATCCGGAAGCCCTCTCGGATCGAATGAAGGTCACCCTCGGTGAGAGACGAGATGGTATGATCCACCTCGGACAGCTCCCTCAGCTCGTTCTCCTCCACCAACTTCGCCGTGCCTTGGGTTACTCTCTCCAAGGTGTCCTCGGCGTAATCCCGTACGCCCCCCACGCTCGACAGAGAAATGGGCTGCCGACCGAACGCTCCCGCCGTCTTCGGCGTTTCCACGATCGTAACCACGGCCTTCCCCTCCCGGGACACTGCCGCAACCTCTTTAGGTAGCTCGGCCACCTCGCCCTCTCTGTCCGGACGAACGACGTTCTGATCGCTCGGCTCCACTACCTTATTCTCTTTATCCCCTCGGCCAACGGCTTGCTCCGAGGCGGGGGTCTCATCCGTGATCTTAACCATTTTTTTCTAAAAAGAAGGGAAAGGGACTGACCTTGAAGTGATTGGTACGGTCGGAAAGTTCACCGGAAGCAAGGAACGCTACCGCGACAGCTAGCACCGCCACCAGAGAGCTGAAAACTTCGAAGGCAAAGTGAGAACTGAAGAGAGAGAGTAAAAGTAAAAAGTGAAACTTGATCTAAGGGGGGGGTGAAGATTTATAGTAAAATGGAACGTCCCTTGGACTTCCAAACGAAAGTTCGCGACCTTTGGGCTGCTCTCGAAACGTCGCGAAGGCCCAACACAACTGCCTTCCTCACCAAGTCAACCAGCTCGGCGCAATGGGATCTGAATCCGAGCCGCGCGCAGTCCGAGCTAGATTGCCAGATTGCGCAGACCCCGGTCGGCCTCCGAGCAAGTGCCTTCCCGAGCCTGCAAACGGAGAAAACTCACTTTCTCTTCAAACTTCGCGTAAAACCTCGATCAGACGGCCCAGATCTCGCCGAGAACACTAGACGACAAGATAATGTTTTCTGGAGAATTGTGCCCGTCTTGAGATGCGCGCCATCATGCAACGGCTCGGGTTGCACCACGTCGCTCGGACGGCTGAACCCTCAGACACCCCACCTATGTCTAGAGGAACCAGGAAAAATTTTGATTCAAAGTTTTAAGGCACCGCCCTCGGCGAGCACCCCCCAGGTGTCTCGGTCGGTATTCCGCCGACCCACGGGCCCCGGTCGAAAGCAAATCAACACTCGGAGATCGGGAGAAGCAAACCATTCCGAGCCAGTTGATTGCAACTGCAAAGGTTCGGCCTGCTCTGGCAACCACGCCTTCACAGTTGCAAACAACTTGCTTGGAACGCCCTTCATTTCTTCCGGAAGAACGACCGCTCGTCCTTCCGACGAACTCACCCCTCGGATTCGGATATGGATGACCACCTCTCCCACCATGATCTCTGCCGACCCTGACACCCGCTGCGGAGCAAACAGAGTAGGCAGATGATCTTGGTGGGAGAACGACCACCCGTCCCTCCGAAGCAGCTCACACCCCGGGTCCGGACTACGGTCGTCGCCACTACTGCCTCATTCTCCCCCGCTCCTGACATCCCCTTCGGGACCGTGAGGAACGGGAGAAGAACGAGGCAACAGGGCAACCACCCGTCCTTCCGAAGTAACTCATCCCTCGGATCCGGACTATGGTCGTCACCACTACTGCTTCGTTCCCCCCCCCCCCCCCGCTCCTGACATCCGCTTTGGGGCCGTCAGGAACGGGAGAAGAAAAAGGCAAAAGAGCGACAACCCCCTCGGACCTCGAAAGACAAGTTACCCAAGGCCAATGCCCCCGAGGTTTGAAACTCTACATTTGGTGCGATTGAAATGACAAAGGGAGTGGAGTACTTATAAGCTCCCCTCCAAGGTCCAACCATTATGACCCTCGGAATTTGAAATGCCAAGCATTAATTGAAGGAGTTATCCTTAATGAACCTGGGAAAGTGGAACGCCGCGCAAACCCCGAAGCACCATTAATGCCCTTGGGAACAGGATCGTCTCGAGACAGAGTGCGCCACATCGCTCGACCTGCCGAGACCCCCTGTCTCCGGACGGACCTCGAGCAAGTGCCTTTCCGAGCTCGCAAACGGAGAAAACACACTTTCTCCTCAACTTTCGCACCTGATCTCGATCAGACGGCCCAGATCTTGCCGAGGACACTAAACGACAAGATAGTGTTTTCTTGAGAAATGTGCCCGTCTTGAGATGCGCATCGTCATCCAATGGCTCAGACCGTGCCACGTCGCTCGTCCTGCCGAGACCCCCTGTCTCCGGACGGATTCCGAGCAAGTGCCTTTCCGAGATCGCAAACGGAGAAAACACACTTTCTCCTCAACTTTCGCACCTGATCTCGATCAGACAGCCCAGATCTCGCCGAGGACACTAAACGACAAGATAGTGTTTTCTTGAGAAATGTGCCCGTCTTGAGATGTGCGTCGTCATCCAATGGCTCAGACCGCGCCACGTCGCTCGTCCTGCCGAGACCCCCTGTCTCCGGACGGATTCCGAGCAAGTGCCTTTCCGAGCTCGCAAACGGAGAAAACACACTTTCTCCTCAACTTTCGTGCCTGATCTCGATCAGACGGCCCAGATCTCGCCGAAGACACTAAACGACAAGATAGTGTTTTCTTGAGAAATGTGCCCGTCTCGAGATGCGCGCCGTCATCCAACGGTTCAGATTGCGCCACGTCGCTCGGACTGCCTAAACCCCATGCCTTCGGTCGGCTACCGAGCAAGTGCCTTTCCGATCCCGTAAACGGAGAAAAAAGACACCGAGCTACTGCAACCGTTGGATCTCTCAGAAATTCGTGCTTCTAATGGTGAACGGTCCAGATTGCGCCACGTGTGCTAAAAGACAAGATAGCATTTTCTTGGGAAACGCGCCACCACCCGATGGCTCAGATTGCGCCACGCTGCTCGGAACGCCGAACCACCTAGTCTCCGGTCGGCAGCCGAGCAAGTGCCATTCCGAGCTCGCCAACGGAAGAAAAATCTGCCGAGCGATGGAGACCAATGGATCTCTCAGAAATCCGCGCTCGTCCATGATCAACGGCCCCGATTGAGCCACGTCATAAATCAGTATTAAAAATCGTTTTTTATTTATTTAAATCGCTTTATTTGTTTAAAAATTGCGAAAAATTGTTAAAAATTCGGAAAAATTAACTAAAAATTCTGGAAAAGAATTGAAAATTCGGGGGTATATTTTTGAGCCCCTGAATGAACAATTATCGCCTAGAATGTACAGTTAAGGCCCCCGAACGATTAGTAAACACATCGCAAAATTAAATAAATAATCCGAGAAAAATAGATGGAAGACGCCAAATACTCGATATGGCTAGGAGACAACACATGGCATCAAAAAGGTTACCTTACTACCCCCTTTAAGATCCTAAGTCCTCCACATGGACTCCGATACAACTCCGCTAGCCACCAAAACAGTCAAACTACTCCTCAAAGGCTGATCACGCTCAGTCTTTAGGAGTGGGGGGCTCGTGATATGGCTAAAAATGGGGTTAAATCGGAACCGTCCAGATTGGACACGAATCTTGAAGCTCGGGGGTAAAAAGGTAATTTCACATACAAACGGATCCAAAACGGGTACTGAATCTCCTTCTCGCAGATCCAATAACCCACGAACAGGATCCACACCTATTGGGTTCGGGTTCCGACCCGAGGCGAACCCAAACCAACAAGAGACAAATCAGGATCCGTGATCTGACCAAGTCAATGGCCTTGATTTGCTCTCACCGGGAATCAAGGAAAGATTTCCTAAAACAGACTGAGGATTTTGCTCCCAGCTGTTACACAGGAGATCAGGCCCTTAACGGCTCCCCTGGCGACTATAAATATGACCCCTCTACCACCATGACCAGGTTAATCACTTTTTCACCACTTTAAGCTCTTTCTTAATCTCTCCTGATTACTGACAAGAGCGTCGGAGGGTGCGTCGCCGGAATCAACCCCGGTGTTTCGCACTTCCTTGCAGGTTGCGGCAGGAGCAAGAGGGTTGAGTCAACTGTTCAGGTTTTTCTCGGACTCACAAATTCTATCTGTTTACCCCCACACCGAAATCAGCGGTAACACGCGCGAAACATCGAAACCAGCGAAGAATGAATTTGTACGCATAGCTACTGTCTCCAAAATGTATCGTGTGAATATGCGTTGGAACCGGAAGAGAGTCTACTTTCTAGAATCTCTGACGGAATCGGATTTGCTTTTCTGTAACAACGGAAAAGTGAGTTTGAATGCAGATATGTCAAGTTGTCTAAAAATTCATCTCTACATTTTTGCATATAAACCCGTTACTTCTCATATTTAATGAACTGAGTGTATTATTGTTCTTGTAATAATAACTTGCATAGATATAATAGGTTGATAGCATGCATTTTATACTACTTGATAATTTATAATAACTACTCTCGATACATGTACCCGTTTCATCTCATACCATGATTACTGCCCTTGATATTTTCCTTGATTAAACTGTCTTGATTATACCACTCCACTAGTCGTACCAACTGCATGTTCATAATTAAATATAAAAGAATAACAAGCCGAAGTTATAAGGGTACGGCTTAGTAATGGACAATATAGGGGAGTATACTCGGAAGGGGGTCCGTGTTTTCCGAAATAGTGATTCTTGATTCTTGATTCTTGATTACACAATTCTTGATTACATAATTCTCGATTACATGATTCATGATTACATGTCTTGATACTATCACTGGAAGACCCGAGTACATAATCCTATAGAATTCACTACTTAAGTCTAAACGTCATATAATTGATATGCACCGAACTTGTGGTATGAGACATAGGATTGTGTGCATTAGATAAGTTAATAAAACAGATAAACCAAGATTTTCACTAAGCATGATTCTTGATCACATGATTCTCGATTACATGATTCTTGATTACATGACTTTTCATTACACGACTCTTGATTCTTGATTACATGATTCTTGATTACATGACTCTTGATTACATGACTCTCGATCCTTGATTACATAATTAGCGATTAGCTGAGCCTAAGTTATCAATTGCTTATACCTTGAAGTCTTGAATACACTGGTTATAGTTATTACTTACATGATCATATTGTTCCAGTTATTTGCTTCCTTCTATATTGTATTTGTACTTCTACTTCTTATTACTTCCATATTATATCTTGTTATATTACCTCTTTTACTGCTTGTTGCTACTTGCTGCCCGAAACTTTCTCTAACAGGTACTTTTCTATTTTTCTTTGAGTTAATAATTATACAGGTACTGATGGACCCGCGAAATGGACTTTCTAGATGATCGTTGCTGCATTATTACTACTCCATGTTGTTTCTCTTTCAGTTGCTATTTTATCTAGTTATTATAGCAAACTACTTATCGTACTGTTTTAATTATGGCACCTTGTATTTTCAGGCATCTTGACCAGATATTGATGTATTATTCAGATGACGATTATTCTATTTCCAGCTCATGTGATCATTATATTTGCCTGCATAAATGTGTATAAATATCTTATTGAGCTTATAATTGTACAGCTTATGGATGATGTATATCATTCGTTGGGCCTCAGTTGCATTCCTGTATTTCCGTATTGTGGGAAGCGGGGCGTGACACTTTAACTAACCCAACTAATCGTCCACCTCATTAATTAATCCCTCTTCTTCTCCTTCCTCGTTCTGAAAATTCACTGTCCATCTCTCTAAACCACTGAACTATCTTCTTCTCTCCCACTGTGCATCCCAAACCCTCCCTGAACCCATTCCGAGAGTCTACCTCTCCGCCATTAGCTTAAATCCACCCCCTGCCTTCTTCCCACTCTACTCCTTCCTCCTTACAGTCCATAATCACCACCTGAATGCCGTCAACCTCGACAGCCCGAACAACTGCCCCAGACCGAGCGACCCATCTCTACTGTAGTCTCATCAAAAGCCACCCTGTGCAACGCCTTCATCACCCCACAACCATCGCCCGACACCTGCCAGCAACCTCGAGCACCACCACACAACCTCTTGCGATCCCCCAGCCTCGTCACCCTCTCGCCGTTGCTTCTCCTCCCCCATCGTCGCCCTCCAGTCACCACCACCGCGACCCTGCTGCCTCCGCTCATCTCCGCAACCATCCTCGCTGCCATCTTCATCACCAGCGCTCGGAACCCCTCTTCTGTTACTACATCTCGACAGCCTCACCTCCTTCCAGAACCCTTACGACCACTGCTGCCTCCTTCTCCTTCCCTTAACCCCGACGCTCCGCTGTCTCCTCTCCCTACTGCCATCACTGCCGCAGCCCCACCCTGATAGCTGACCTCCTCGCTGCCATTGTGCGCTGCTGCCATCGACTACCACCTTCATCACCAACCGACAGCCAACCCGAAGCTACTACCATTTGCTTGGTGCCGTTGCTGTCATTTCTTACCATAGCCAACGCGTCTTCACAAGTCATTCGCTCACACTCACTGTAATAAGGCAAGCATCTTTTGTACACATTTTATTGTTCTTGTGCAAGTATTTTCTTTGACATCCAGGCAAGTAATTATTGATTTGAATATCGTATCTAATTGAATTCCATTATTGATTCGTTATGTTCCTTATCGTACAGAGTTATTGATTCATAGTCTTCTATCGTGCCACATTATTGTTCGAGTCTAGAACCGTTAAATCATCATGTTATTGAACACTTGAATTTACTGTCATGTCTCTTGCCTGAGCTTGTACTAAGGTTTCGACCTAGTTCCCGACACTGAAATTTAGAACTCCGTATATAGAAATTGAAGTACACCGAGTCTTCAATCTGGAACATGTTACAGATTCTCAATCTGAATTATAAATTGTAAGTTAATGCCTTTTTAGTACTGTCATGTTATAATTTTCAGAACCGAGACCGGACACAAAACCAGTAAAGAATGAATTTATATGCATAGTTAATGTATCTATAATGTATTGTGCGAATATGCGTTGGAATCGGCAGAGAGTCTACTTTCTAGAGTCTCTGACGGAATCAGATTTGCTTTCCCGTGGAAGCGGGAAAGTGAATTTATGTGCGGTAGTGTACTACTATCCAAAACTGTATCGTTACGTTTTTGTATATAAAAAAATGTTATTTTTGTATTTAATGAATTGAACTGATGTGATAGATAGATAGAATGACTCTATATCATGTATTGAATAATTACTGATACTATCGTTCACACTAATTATATCGACTGCATGTTAACGATTGATCACAACCGTTTCTTCTGATTATACCGATCAGCATGTACATGAATGATCACAGTAAAAGAATAATAAGTCGGGGTAATAAAGGGTACGACTTAGTAGTGAACAATATAGGATAGTGTACTTGGAAGGGGGCCCGTGTTACATGTTTACTGATCAAGTTTTATAGTCATGAGAATACCCGAGTACATAACCTTATAGAACTCACCACTACAGTCTAAATGTCAACTTGATTGTATGCACCCGAACCTGTGGTATGGGATGCAGAATTGCATGCATTAGATAGGACTGATAAAAGACTGATCGACATAAGATTGACACTGAATATTGACTACAATGATTACCGAATACTGATTCCTAATATTGATTCCTGATTATTGATTCATGATCCATTGATTACCGACTATTGATCTTGTTACTGACTACTGCTTACCAATCACTGTTTTGACTATTGTTCTACTGAATATTGACTACACTGATTATCGATTGAGTATATCTTGAAGTCTCGTTTTCATGTTTCCCGTTTACAAGTGTTCATCGATCATTGTACAATTAATTATCGACTTTGATATTGTTATCGTTTATCATTTATTGGCCTCTGATATCGTCCTAGTTTCTTATTTATTGTTATATTGTACCATATTGTTTTACTGCTTGCTACTTGTTGCCCGAAGCTTGCTTTAACGGGTACTCTCCATCTTTCTTTTGAGTTATTGTTTATACATGTACTAATGATGGGATACTGAAGAAAGTTGACAAACTATTATTGCATTGTGTATTCTCGAGCATTCTGTAAGATCTTGTATCTCAGATATTGGTTATTGTATCATATTCTTGTTCATGTGATTATTATTATATTGTTGAGCTTACAGTTATTGTACAACTTATGAATGATATGAATTGGTATACTTATATCATTCGTTGGGCCTCAGTTACGTACATGTGTTTCCATATAACGGGAAGCGAGGCGTGACAATGGTCTTGTTGGACGCATCATCCAGATGATCACTTGTTTGATTACTTTCAACTCGATCAACTGTTTTTGCTAAGTTACTTGCACAAATAATAAAATTGAGGGTTCGTATATGCCATGACCTGAAGTCTAATGCATAATATAGAGTACAATTCGGATGCACTTAATCTAATGTCAGCAAGACTCTGTATACACATGCATCCCATACTACATATGCTCCAGATCAAGCCGTTCCTCCAGTTTCAGGGATTCAAACCCTCCCCATGCAATGCATTCTACTATTGTACTCAACATGTTCTTGATAGATACAATTGTGGCTGGTGAATCCTGCAGTTATTACTGCTAAATACAAATACAGTGGTGTCTTGTTTGCCACTAGTGCCCCAATCAGATCATACCAAATGTCTGTGACGAACTTACAGATATACAACTACATATCTATGGCACCGAAGGTCCATGGGATAGCAGCCCCATGGCCTGTTCGCGTCCACACAACATAAGAATATGACGGCCTCGAAGGTCTAAAACCCCCTATCCGACAGGAAGCTCCCGTTCTTACCACGGCACTTCAGGAATTCACAGTGCGAGATAAGCACAGCAGCACATATCTCTAATGACAGGAAGAGACAACCATAGTTATCACCGCCTAGTACTAACTCTTAGAATGAGTTGGATTATAGGGAATCACTCCTAACACCAATTCGGTCTTTGAGCGAACAATAATGAAAACCTAATCAATGAACAGTTCAAGACATAATAATAGCTGCGACTCAAGCTACACCCATCGGAATCCAATAAAATTAGATTTTCTAGAAGGTTAGGAGACTCTACTGCAATTCCTTAGTTGACAAATCCCTCAAATTCCCCATGGAACTCAAGTCCCCCAGTTAACAATGCTTGAAGTCGATTATGGCAACAGGTCGCTGAACTTGCAACATTCATAACTTCCAAGATACAACTCGGAGAAGCATGATATCACCCATTCTGAAAACTAAGACCCTAGGATACCACTATCTAGTTAGCCATTTCATCTAATTCAATCATCTTGATACCATAAAAATCCCATATACTCTCAGCTGTACCTCTCTTCATGCACTTGCTGCACTTCTCCAATAGTATAAAAATTTGCTCACACATCGGAATCACTCGATTCTGGATTCTATGGAAAGGTGGGAGTGTCTACTTCAACTCCCTAGTTGAACACATCCTCAGATTCCATCATTAAAGTCCTCAAAAACACCCAATTCCATCAGGTGCACAAACAGAGAAGAATTGTTTTATTTAGCCAATATTGTCTTAACTAAGACTGGATCTGTCATAGACTTCGGAAAATCATAACTTCCAAAATAAAAACTGAAATTACATGATTCCAGATGTTTTTGAAAGCTATGACTCTCCACTACAACTCTCTAGTTGAACAAACTTCCAAATTCTTAACACATAAATCCAGAATTACCCGTCTTCACAGACTAGTCAATCTGAACTAAGCTGAACCTGGTCTACTTTAAAATTCAATAACAAATCAACCCTAAGTATAAAACTCACGAAATTTTATATTATGAAACTAAACATATACCATTCCAATGTGTCCAAAATTTAAATTCAAATTCATAATACACAAAGAGTTATGACTCCTCAAATATAGCATAAAATTTGAGCTGCTCTTCAAACATGATCTTTACTTCTCCATACTATTTATTTTTGAAACCTCATCAAGAAATCTAAAAATTCTAAAATTTGAGAATCAAGATGTATACACATACCAAAAGCTACTGAAAAAGTTTCATTGCAATATCTTGCACACACATGTAGTTATGACTAGATGAACTTCAGTCTCTAATAGAAAGAATTCAGCTTCTGTCTTTCGGACCACTTTCGATCTACAATTTCTTTGAGGTATCAAACGACCTCAGAAAATTATAAAATTTAAGACCATGGTTGCAGACACATACAAGACTATCCATAAAAATTTTCAGCTTAAAATACCTAGCCAAAACCGAGTTACAATTTTGGAGAGACACAACAAATTCCACACAACAGCAGCTTTTTCAGCTAATCTCTGTCCGAAAATTAGGCTAGTGTTTGGGCTATCAAATGGATTCCAAATATTATGAAAAAAATGATGGATGCTCTAGATACATAGAATAACAAGCCCTAAAAATTTGAGTCCAAAATTTCAAACCATTTGAGAGCTAGAAATCCCCAAACTCACATCACAACAAGCTTCTTTAACAAAAGATCATGAAAAGAGTTGTCCTTAGCATACAACTATCTTTCTCCTAGCATGCTAATATTCAAAACATGACAATCAAATTTTTTTCTTAACTACTACATGCTAATATCACATACACACACAAAAAAAACTAAGGGTGCGTTTGGATCGGGTTTTTAAAACAGTTTTCAGTTTTTAAAATCAAAACATAGGGTAATTTTGTTTGGATACAATTTTTTTGAAAACTCATTTTAAAATTTCACACTCAAAACCTATGTTTAAAATGAGTTTTTTGAAAACAAAAAAAACTTGTTTTCTGAGATAAGTTTTTTCATTGTCCAACCAATGTACTGTATTTGTATATGTATATGTATATATGTATACATTATGTACGTATACAGTATGTAGGTATATAGTATGTATACAGTATGTATGTATATGTATGTATATATAATAGTATGTATATATATTATTATTATTATAATTATATAATATATTATTATATATATAATATTATTATTATTATATAATATATTATTATTAAATATTATTTTATATCTTATTATATACATAATTATTATTTATATAATAATATATATATTGTTATATATATAATTATTATATAATATATTATATAGTATTATATATATATTTATTATATTTATTATTACATAATATATTATTATTATAATAATAATATATACATTATTATATATATTATTATATAATATATTATATATTATTATATATACAGTTACTATATTTATTATTACATAATATATTATTATTATTATTTCATATATACTATTTTATATATACTATTATTATTATTATTATTGTATTTTTATTATTATATATTACTATTATATATTGTTATATATATCATTATAATATATCATTATTAATAATAATAATAATTATTATTATAATAATAATAATAATTATTATTATTATTATTATTATTATTATTATTATTATAAATTGTTATATATATAATTATAATATATTATTATTACATATATTATTATAATTGTTATATATTATTATATATGTGTATATTATTATATATGTTTATTATAATAAATTATTTTATATTATTATATATAAGTATCAATATGTATGTATATGTATACAACATGTATGTATCAGAGTATTATATATACATACAACCAAACCCATACATAGATTACATATAATAGTATACAATATAGAGTATTTATGTATATACATATATACATAAACACGGATTATATATATACACTAGATTTGCCCGTGGACACGTGCCTACGGCACGTCTTCAGAACGATACATCATATGAAAAGCATTGTAAACAGTAAATCAACAATTATATAGCTCAAGTTTGAATAGTATGACAATAATTAGTTGTAAATAAAAGTCCATGTTTTCATTAGTATATATTGAAAAATAATTATAAATTTGGAAAAAAAAGTCCATGTTTATATATATATATATATATATATATATATATATATATATATATATATATATATATATATATATATATATATATAAGGTAAAGCTTCGGTTGTGCACTCCTCTAGTGCACACAACCGTGTGCACTCGCGCTCAGCCGTCCGATCCAGCTTTTGATCATGATGCAGATCTAATGGCTGAGCCACTCTCCCACTTACGAAAGGGTATTTTGGTATTTTACCCCTACCCCTCAGACGCTACCCTTTTTTTCTCTCTACCTTATCGAGCTGCACCCTCTTCGATCAGTACCTCTCTCTCTCTCTCTCTCTCTCTCTCTCTGACCCTTTTCGATCTGAGCGCGAGAGAAACCCTAATCTGTGACCTATCTCTCTCTCCTACGACTTGAAACCCTAATCTCCTAATCACTCTCTCGAGCGACCTCTCTCAGTCTCTCCATCGACGCGATTTGAAACCCTAATCTCCTAATCTCTCTCTCGAGCGACCTCTCTCAGTCTCTCCATCGACGCCAAACCTTACTCCTCTGATCGATCGCTTCTCCTTCTCAGATCAATCGCTTACCTCAGGTGTTCACCCAAACCTCCCTCTCTCTGTCTCTCTTGGTCGACGAATCGAAACCCCAAGGTATAAAATGAGTATACTTTCATCTAAATTCTTATTGCTATGTTTTTGCTGTTTCCATCTAATATTTCTATTTGCTTATACTTTGATATGCAATTGCAGTACAATTGGGTTTATTGTTAATGCAATTTAAATTTTGTTGATATTATTGGATAAACAGCTACCTATGTACTCATATTTTGATCATAATATGATTATGAGCTCAGATTAAATTTAATGTATATCTGAGACATTTGGCATGCTCCAGATGTTATTAATTTGATGTATTAAATTTACTCTTAGAAACTGATTGTTATGTTACTGTTGGTACTAAACTATTGCTTCTTGTGGTACATCCCTGATTACAGTTTACATTTTGGCATTCATAGATTTAATTTTTGATTTGTAACTTTGAAAATAATGTGTTGTCCATTTATAAGTAACACTTTCTTTTTCTATGTGCCTTTTACATGAACTATGAGGTGATGATGGAGTTGAAGTAGTTACATTCGTGGAAGCTTGGAGCTTGAACTAAAAGGAGATTGATCGAAGTGGGTGCTGATGGTACTATATGTGCAAATGAAGCTTGTACCAGTTTGACAATTTTTTATGCATTCAATGAAGAAGAGGTGAATTCCTCTACTGAAGAAAGTTCCGATGACAATACCGATTATATGAACTGAGGGAAGTATTTGATTCCCTAATCTTTGGTAAATTGTCTGTCTGATTGTATTTTATTTTGTGGTAATTTGTAGGCAGTGATGAATGCATGCAACTGTCAAGTATAAATTTGTGTTTTCCCCACGTACTAAGTGAAGTAAAGTTTAGTGCTTCTATTGTTTCTTGTTGAGCTAAATTTTCTAAGATTTTTGACCATTCTAATCTCAGTTTATGAGATGCGCCATAGCCCCATAGCCTTATTATATCTCTATGTATGTAGAACTTGAGCTCTGTTTATATTTGAATTTGGTTACTTTAAGCATGGCTTTTTGATACTTGGAAGAGGTGGGGGTTTGTGAAGATAGCAACTAGTAGGCGTGGCATACTACTGCAGCCACAGCTGCTTCTTTTAAGTAAAGTTTAGTGCTTTTATGGTTTGCCCTACACTTTCTCTTAAGTAAAGTTTAGTGCTTCTATGGTTTCTTAAATGTTAAGTCAGGAACTCATCTTTTTTTAGCCAATTGAGCTTAATTTTCTATGATTTTTGACCATTGTATTCTCAGTTAATGAGATGCACCATAGCCTTAATATATCTCTATGTATGTAGAACTTCAGCTCTGTTTATATTTGAATTTGGTTACTTTAAGCATGGCTTTCTGATACTTGGAAGAGGTGGGGGTTTTTGAAGATAGCAGCTAGTAGGCGTGGCATACAACTGCAGCCATATCTGCTTCTCAATTTGTTGCATTTCACAGACTTGTGCTTGATACACTTATGCTTAACCAGTAAAAAATTTGTGACTATTTGATACACTTGAGTAGTGAATTCATTTTCTGAGCCTACATTAATTTATACTTAATGTCATGTTCTGAGCCAAATCATGCTCACTGTTAGTTTTGTTGTGGTGCTTCATCTAAACTGAAATAAATTTTTTTTTATTGTTGTGAAGGGGATCAGCATGCAGATGGAGCATATTTAAGCAAAAACAAATAGTGAGCAGCAGTGATGAATGCAGTAGTTTAAGCAGCAATTTATGTGCAACAAGAGTTGATTACAAATTTTTGATGTTTTTGTAGGCAGTGATGAATTTTTAGTGCATAAAATTTTGTTGTTTTTTATTACAAATTTTTGTTGTTGTTGTAGCCAAAGTGCTTCTCAATTTGATGCATTTCATAAATGTCTGCCTCATACACTTAAGCTTGATACAAAGAGATACATTTTGTTCATTTATGTGTTTATGTAACCCCTGTTTTTCCAAAAATGTATTTTTTGTATATTTTCTGTATTTAAAATTTTCGCAAATTATTTTTTTTGATTTTCAAAATCTTTTGTAAAAATGTATTGTTGGATCTTTTATTTTAAAATCTGTTTTCGATCAATAATTTTAAATTGTAACTATTTTCTATGATTTTATATTGAAATACAATTCCTAGTTTTGTTATTTTTTTCTCTTATTATTATTACTGTTATTATTGTTATTATTATTACTAATTTTGGCAGGTTATTGAAAATCCATTTCTATAGGCTAATTATATTGTATCTATTTTAAGTAAATACTATTTTGTAATGCAAATTAATTTTTTTGTAAACATTATTTTTATTTGTTATTTAATTTTCTTATTGGATTTTCTTTTAAAACCCATTAACCCGTTTTAAACCCATACCCAATTACCCATTTATATTTAACCCTATTTAACTAATACTCTAAACCAGCTCGTTACCTAAATACCCCCTAACCCGTTTACAACCCTAATCATCTAAGCTATTAAAACCCATGCAGCCTCCACATCTCCCCCGCCGCCAACCTTTTCTAAACCCATCACCCTCCCGATCCTCCTCTCCCCCTGTCCCTCCACGACCTCCAGACCCCGGCGCTAGGCGACGCCCGCCTTGCGCGACCCTCCCTGGTCGCCGCGACAACAGCCGCCGCACGACAGTCATACCGTCCCTGTCGCGCCGCCTCGCGCTGCACAGTTCCTGACCACCAGCTTCTACAGTAAAGCCCCGCAGTGCAGCCTCCCTGTGTGTGCTGCGCTGCTTACGCTGGTTGTCGATGCCGCCCACTGCCATGACCCCGGCGCTCCTCGACGCAGGCCGCCTGCTCCCGCTCTGCCCTGTCGCACAAACCAGTGTGCAACAGCCCGGAGTTGTCCCCTCGGATGCACGTCGTTCCTCTTCGTGTGCGAGAGGTGGTTGTGGGCTAGTTGCTCGCATTGGTTCGTGGGTTTTGGTTCTCTTTGGTTCGTGGTTCTCGTTGAGTTAGTTCATTTGTGTTGGTTCGTAGTTTGGTTGGTTCGTTGGTTGTTCGTGGATCTTGCTCGTGATTTGTTCGTGGTTGTTTTTGTGGTGCCATTCGTGTTCGTGTGTTTGTTGGGGTTCGTGGCTCGTCGTTCTCCCGGGAATCTGTTCCCGTTATTCTTGCTCATCGATGTTTTTCGTCGTCGGTTAAGGCAAGTAACTTGTACTCCAATTCATTTGTTTGATACCAGTCAAAAAGTTCACCTATAGTATAGTTGGGTCTAGAGACGACTCTTGGTTGTGATTTCCTTGATGTGTTTTGTCCCTATTGTGAAAACTTGACCGTAGATGACTCACGACATAATCTTGACATGAATTAACTTAGGATTTGCCCGTTCTTGATTTTGATCATGTATGTGAGATTTGTGTGAGAATTCGTGTTTTGGTTGAGATCCATGTGAAATATTCCGTGTGGACATGCTAGATACCCCAATTTATGATGTTTAGACACTTGGTAAACTCGATTTCATGTTTGGGTATATTTGGATCAATTTTCTTGAATCTATGTCGATTTTGTTTTAAGGGAAAATCTGTAGTTTGACGCTGATTTGTTTTGTTTGCTATTTTGGACTGTTTTAATGTCAGTATCTAAGTTTCGGTATAAAATATGAGTTTTATAGAATTTCGTATACTTTTAAACCCCTCTGACCTTGCTTGATTTTGATTTCATATGACTGAGTTATGACTGTTTTAGTACTGAGGTGTCGATCTTTTTCAGATTCTTTTTCGGTAAATTTGATGACAAATCATTTTAAAGAACTATGTTGCACATATTATTTTGATTGAAAACTTTGTTCAGTATTTCTTTATCAAGTTAGGGATTACCCAGAATTTTGGTGAATTTTATTGATGAGTTTTATGTGTTGTTTCATGCGCATTTATAAAATCTAAACTTGCTGTATTTTACTCGCTGTTCTGTAAAGAATCTTATTTTCACTATGATTCCTTGTACTGTATGAAAAATATTTGTGCAATATGAAAGTAGTATATTTTATCTATTTTCATATCCCTTTGGCAGAATTGGATTTCGTTTCACTGGTTGCGAGATATCGTAGTTTTCGTACAGCAGTGTCGGGAATTCCAGATTTGCCAAACTACTAATTTTGACGTTTTCTTACTTTCGGTGACTGATCTAATTTTACTGAAAAATTTTGAAACTTTATATTTAGATACTGGACATATAGGGGAATACCCCAGATTTTTTGTGGATTTATTTAATGTGTTTTCATGCTGTTTTCCTGTCCTTAAATTCGTTTTCCTGATTTCTGGCTGAATCTATTTTCTGTATTAAAACCAGTTTTGAGTTATGATTTTGTGAATTACTATATGACTTATTTATATTCGCTGGATTCGTGTAGAAGTCTATTTTCCAGATCCTTCGACGCATCCAGATTTACATATTTGTACTGGGAATCACTGTTTTAGTACTGTACTGTCATGCTGTACTGAATATGAACATACACTGTTTTGCTCGTTTATGTGACTGTCTATCATATATGCGTAATTATTTGTTACCCTAGACCTGATACTGATTATACTATGTTAGTTTGACACTGTTTCATGCTTATACTTGCCTGTTTGAGAATAATAATAAATAATCAAGCCAGAGTTTTAATGGGACAGATCTAGTAGTGGATAGTGCAGAAACGTGTACTCGGAAGGAGACTTGTGTTTCCTGAATGAAAAGTTACCGATCAAGTTACCGATCAAGTTTACCGATCAAGTTAATTTCTGTTACTGATCAAGTTTACCGATCAAGTTAATTTCTGTTACCGATTAAGTTACCTTCAAGTTTACCGATCAAGTTTACCGATCAAATTAATTTCTGTTACCGATCAAGTTACCGATCAAGTTTACCGGCCAAGTTCTGTGATTCTGTGAATACCTAAGTACACTGCCCTATATGGTCCCCTACGAAATCTAAAACAAAATTGCATTGACTGTAGCAACCATGTAGTAAAAGGATGGATGCATGAAGTGCTCCCTGGATAGTAAAATAACAAGACTTGACATGACATAATCTGATTTCCTGTATACCTGATTATCATGTTACATGATTACCTATTTACCTGTTACCTGTATACCTGTTACCTGATACATGATACATGCTTGCTTGACACTTGACTACATGATACATGAGACTTGTTTACATGAGACTTGATACATGACACTTAATGCATAATTATGCGACACTTGACACCTGATGCATGTTTACCTGATGCCATTTATACCTATTCACCTTACCATGCTAGTTGTTATATTTTGACATGTAATTAGTTAGTTTCCCCATGTAGTTGTATCCTACATTATCAGTGGCTCGTAACTTGCAATTGACAGATACTTGTTTTTCTCTTTCCCTCTTCCCTGCGTTCGTTGAATTGCAGATTTTGGAGAACAGGTTCCAAATGGTATTGGTGACATGAAGTATTAGTGCTGGATCTTTTTATTATTATTTCTTGTAGTTTACTTGAACAATAATCGTATTCTTGTATTTGGATTTATTCTTGTATTTGGGCAATGTGACCCAGGATTTATTGTGTATTTCAGATCATGATTATTTGATATTAATATATTTTATTTCAAGTATTCTTGTTGGTATTTGGTTCATATGTGCATGTGGTTGACTTTTCTGGCTTTCGACTCTAATTATATTGTGATATGTTGTAAAGATTCCTGAATAGCATATGGATGATGAAAATCATTCGCTGGGCCAATGTTATGTGCTCGTATTCCGTATTTTGGGAAGCGGGGCATGACAAGGTTTTTAGTGGTATCAGAGCACCAGATTTGGCTAATGTATTAGTTGCCTAATATATTAGACAAGCTTGGCTCGAACTGGGATCTGCTCAACATTTCACCAACCATGCATGCATAAAGGAATTATTATCAACTTTGATCTGAATGCTAATTGTTTTGATCTTGTGCAGACTATAGCTCGCAGAGGTTCTACTTCCCGTCCCCAGGAATATCAGCCTGGGCTTGGGGCCGTCACCATTATGTTGGAGCGGCTGGTCAATATGCTGCAAAACCACAGTGATCTAGTGATGACTGCTTTGGAAGCTGCCCAGGTTTCGACTCCCGCTGTGCCTGCACAGGCATCTCTTCCTCCTCGTCCGGGTACAGTTACAGATTTCATGAGGCTGCACCCTGACAAATTCTCCGGCACTGAGACGCCTTTGGAGGCTGAGCAGTGGTTGATCCGGACAGAGAGTCTGCTACAGGCAGCTAGGATTGCTGATGCAGAACGTGTGGATGTGGTGAGCATCCAACTGGTGGATCTGGCCCACATTTGGTGGTTAGCCGAGTCCGAGAGGCTTGTGCAGCCTATTGCTTGGGCCATGTTCACTAGGAGCTTTTTGGAGAAGTTCTTCCCCAGCAGTACTCGGGTTGAAATGGAGCAGCAGTTCCTGGCCCTGAAATAGGTTGGTCGTTATTCTATTTTGAAATTTTGTTACATATTGTACACGCAATGTTGTAACATGAGAATTTCTTGAAACAGGGCTCCAGGTCTGTAGATGAGTATGCAGCTGAGTTTACTAGACTTAGCCGCTTCGCAGCCGTTCTTGTGGTAAACGAAGAGGATAGGGCTCGTAGATTCACATTGGGACTTGAGCAAGATATCAAGAGGCATCTCGTCTCCCTTCGCTTGCGTACTTATGCTGAGGCTCTTGAGGCAGCCTGAGCTCAGGAGCAGGCTCATGGCGGGTTGGCTTCTCCCCAGCAAACTGTTCCCGCTGCTCCTGTTAGGCCTTCTAGTGGGCCGATTCGGAGGCCAGCCTCGGCTACTTCGGCAAGGACACTATCCTACTCACTTGCCACCTTGAGGAAGAATCAGACTGGCAACTATTGCCACAAGGTTGGGCATATACGGAGGGACTGTTGGGGGGCCAACCGTCTTTGCCTTGCATGTAGAGCAAGTGATCACATGGTTCGAGACTGTCCGCAGAGAAGGATTACTGTACCTGCAAGAGGATCTGCTCTAGGAGAAGCATGAGGCCAGGCTTTCAACTTGACTGCTGCAGATGCTGAGTCAGACGAAGAGGATGCTCCAGGTATATTTTGCATTGTTGTTTTGTTGTTCTCTTTTGCTTTCTTCATTCTGTCTCGCACTATTCTTTCAGGTTATATTTCTGCATTGTGTTTTTTTTCGCCCCCTCGATCATCAATTCTTTTCTCTTGCTTTTGATTATATCTTAGGTGTTGTCCTTGTTTGTTTTCCCTGCTCATGTTCTCTTTTGATTTCGGTGCAAGCAATCTCAGATTTCTGTTTGCCTCGTTGATTCTCTCTTATTTCAGCTCGTGTGCCATTCATTGCTTCCCGTGCCTTTCATTCATCTTCATTTATTAATTCATTTTGAGTATCATGCTAAATATTCCTTCCCTATCATATTCTCTTGAAATTCCGCTTGTGTCCCCTCGTTCCTCTTCCTTCATATTCAATTCTTTGATTCTTATTTTCTTTCGTCCCTTGTAGTCGCCCTCTTTTGTTGACTCTTTATTGAGTATAAAATTCATTCTTCTCCTTCCTATATTTTCTTTATATATATATATATATATATATATATATATATATATATATATATATATTCGAATATTTTGTGTATTTCGATTATTATTTGTTATATTTTGGATCTTCTATAAAATTGTTTCTAAAACAAAAATTTTGTTATTTCGAATAACTGTGTGTTTCAATATCACAAATTTCAAAACGTAACTTCGTACTTAAATTGAGCAATCAATATCAAAGTACGTGTGGAAGATTGCATCATCTCATTCATCGTTTTGTTGCAACTGGATGTCGAGATGACAAACATGCAACTAGACGTCAATGGAGGCAAATTGCAACTGGATATCGGGGAGACAAAATGTGCAACCGAATATCCAGATAGTAACCTGCAACCTGTTGTCGTTGAGGCAAACCTGCAACTTGATGTCGAGAAGGCAAGTCTACAGATGGATATAAATGAGGCGAATCCACATCAAGGAATTTCTACTACTACTACTATTATTACTGTTTTCCTTATTATTATTAGTATTATTATTATTATTTTTATTACTATTACTATTATTATTATTGTATTTTTTCTTACTATTTTATTTTTGTTGTTGATATTGAATTACTTTCACCAAAATGATGAACCCCAAATTATTTTCTGTCTTGTATTATTATCCTTACCAGTATTGTTAATATTTTATTATTATTATTATCTTTACCGGTTTGATTATGATGATTATTATTGTTATTATTATTTTTATTATTTTGTCATTATTATTTTATTATTATTATGTGTTGATTTTTGTATTTCTAATATTATTTTTGTTAATGCTCATTAGTTTTGGCCTAATTATTAAATTAAAGCCCTCCTTTAAATCTCAATTTTTATCTGGCATCTCATTCTTTTCTTCCTGCTTGGATCGTCGCTTGTTGTCGCGTGGTCTACAATGACTTGTCTGCAGCTTGGAACGTCACCATCAGAGTGGCGCAGCGGAAGCGTGGTGGGCCCATAACCCACAGGTCCCAGGATCATATTTTTGCTTCTCCTTCCTTGCATTATTTTGGTTTCCCCTATCTCTTGCAATTGTTCTCATCCGTTGACTTATTATTTGATTCAATTCTTCCCTATCTTTTCTCTCTTTGATTTTAGTTCTGCCGACTCTCTTATTGCTTTGTTGTCTGGTGTTGATTCTTTCCTTTTTGGTACTGTTTATTCTCGTTCTTGCACTCCATTTGACCTCATTATTATCCACTTCTTTCTTTTTCTAGTGTTGTCGCTGCTTTGTTCCTTCCCCATTAGCTCTCTGTTTGGTTACCCTCCCCCACTTTGCTTTTGCCCTGTCCTATGTACCGCCTAAGCAAATTTCGAGGACGAAATTTTGTTGTAAGGTGGGTAGGATTGTAACCCCTGTTTCCCCAAAAATGTATTTTTTGTATTTAAAATTTTCGCAAATTATTTTTTTTCGATTTTCAAATTCTTTTGTAAAAATGTATTGTTGGATCTTTTATTTTAAAATATGTTTTCGATCAATAATTTTAAATTGTAACTATTTTCTATGATTTTATATTAAAATACAATTCCTAGTTTTGTTAATTTTTTTCTCTTATTATTATTACTGTTATTATTGTTATTATTATTACTAATTTTGGCGGGTTATTGAAAATCAATTTTTATGAGCTAATTATATTGTATCTATTTTAAATAAATACTATTTTGTAATGCAAATTACTTTTTTTTGTAAACAATATTTTTATTTGTTATTTAATTTTCCTATTGGATTTTCTTTTAAAACCCATTAACCCGTTTTAAACCCATACCCAATTACCCATTTATATTTAACCCTATTTAACCAATACTCTAAACCAACCTGTTACCCAAATACCCCCTAACCCGTTTACAACCCTAATCATCTAACCTATTAAAACCCATGCAGCCTCCTCATCTCCCCCGCCGCCAACCTTTTCTAAACCCATCACCTCCCGATCCTCCTCTCCTCCTGTCCCTCCTCGACCACTAGACCCCGGCGCTAGGCGATGCTCGCCTTGTGCGACCCTCCCTGGTCGCCGCAACAACAGCAACTGCACGACAATCACGCCTTCCCTGTCGCGCCGCCTCGCGCTGCACAGTTCCCGACCACCAGCTTCTGCAGCGAAGCCCCGCAGTGCAGCCTCCCTGTGTGCACTGTGCTGCTCACGCTGATTGTCGATGCCACCCACTGCCGTGACCCCGATGCTCCTCGCCGCAGGCTGCCTGCTCCCGCTCTGCCCTATCGTGTAAACCAGTGTGCGACCGCACGGAGTTGTCCTCTCGGACGCACCTCAGTCCTTTTCGTGTGCGAGAGGTGGTTGTGGGCGAGTTGCTCTCAATGATTCGTGGGTTTTGGTTCTCTTTGGTTCGTGGTTCTCGTTGAGTTAGTTCGTTCATGTTGGTTCGTAGTTTCGTTGGTTCGTTGGTTGTTCGTGGATCTTGCTCGTGATTCGTTCGTGGTTGTTTTCATGGTGCCGTTCGTGTTCGTGTGTTCGTTGGGGTTCGTGGCTCGTCGTTTGCCCGGGAATCTCAGGCCCGGCCCTGGGGTAGAGCGAACTGGGCTCATGCCCAGGGCCCAAAATTTTTTAGGGGCACCAGCGGCTGAGATTCCCCAACAGCCCCTTCTTAATTACCAAAAATTAAAGCCCCTAATAAAGATTGTCTCATTGTCTTCCCCAACAGCCCCTAATAAAGATTGTCTTCCCCGATGGCCAGGAAGAAGAAAAAAAAAATTTGAAGAGAAGAAGGGATCAAGGGAAGCTGCGATTCTGAGAAGAAGGGAAGCTCAGAAGCTGCGATTCTTTTCCAAACTGGGCCCAGCACTCTCAATCTTCATCTCCATCATCTCCTCTAAACCTTTCCTCATTCTCACTCTCCTTTCCAGGTAAATTTCAATTCAGCCCCCTTTTTGCAAATTTCATTATAATTCTCAATTGGTTCTGGCTCATTTTTGTTTGTGCCTTGAAATTGAACCATTTTGTAAGCAAATGGTTGAATCTTGCATCACCTAAGCATTTGCAGTTTATCAATTTATCATCAAGATCAGATCAAGTCTAAAGCTTGGTGCTTTGAATAACATTAAGGGGATTGGTTTATAATCTTAATTATGCGATTTTAAGAGGATTGGTTTAGGTTTGGATCATGTTAATTTAGTCACTACCAAATTGTGTTCAAATTTCAGTTTTTGCCCATTGTTTTTTTCTTTTGTTTTGAGAATTTTTTATAAAAAAATTAAAAGCAAAAAAAAAAAATGCTTGACGAGAAGAGTGGCGAGTGCATGCGAATTGCTTGACGAGAAGAGTGAAAAATAAAATCTGAATGTTAATTTAGAGATGTATGGGAATGTTGGAATGGTTGATGTGTGACAACTTAGGGACTGTATAAGTTAACTTCAGCTGATTAAGAGTGATAACATTAGAGAATATCACTTTAAATGGTTTGATATTCGTAGCCGGGAATAAGTTGTCGGATTAGGAGCAGGGCCGGTCCTACCCTAGAGGCGGGTAAGGCGGCCGCCTTGGGCCCCCGGAGATTTTGCGATTTTAGGGGTCCCAAATTTGAACTTCCTTTGTAAATATAGGTACGTATTTTGCGCGTAAAAAAAAATATATATGTTATTAGGGCCCCCATTTCGGAAGTTCGCCTAGGGCCCCCGGGAACTCAGGGCCGGCCCTGGGGAATCTGTTCCCGTTATTCTTGCTCTTCGCCATTTTTCATTGTCGGTTAAGGCAAGTAACTTGTACTCCAATTCATTTGTTTGATACAAGTCAAAAAGTTCACCTATAGTGTAGTTGGGTCTAGAGATGACTCTTGGTTGTGATTTCCTTGATGGGTTTTGTCTCTGTTATGAAAACTTGACCATAGATGACACACGACACAATCTTGACATGAATTAACTTAGGATTTGCCCGTTCTTGATTTTGATCATGTATGTGAGATTTGTGTGAGAATTCGTGTTTTGGTTGAGATCCATGTGAATTATTCGGTGTGGACATGCTAGATACCCCAATTTATGATGTTTAGACACTTGGTAAACTCGATTTCATGTTTGGGTATATTTGGATCAATTTTCTTGAATCTATGTCGATTTTGTTTTAAGGGAAAATCTGTAGTTTGACGCTGATCTCTTTTGTTTGCTGTTTTGGACTGTTTTAAAGTCAGTATCTAAATTTTGGTATAAAACATGAGTTTTAGAGAATTTTGTCTACTTTCAAACCCCTCTGACCTTGCTTGATTTTGATTTCGTATGACTGAGTTATGACTGTTTTAGTACTGAGGTGTCGATCTTTTCCAGATTCATTTGCGGTAAATTTGATGACAAATAATTTTAAAGAACTATGCTGCACATATTATTTTGATTCAAAACTTTGGTCAGTATTTCTTTATCAAGTTAGGGATTACCCAGAATTTTGGTGAATTTTATTGATGAGTTTTATGTGTTGTTTCATGCGTGTTTATAAAATCTAAACTTGCTGTATTTTACTCGCTGTTCTGTAAAGAATCTTATTTTCACTATGATTCCTTATACTGTATGAAAAATGTTTGTGAAATATGAAAGTTAATATATTTTATCTATTTTCATATCCCTTTGGCGGAATTGGATTTCGTTTCACTGGTTGCGAGATATCGTAGTTTTCGTACAACAGTGTTGGGAATTTCCGATTTGCCAAACTACTGTTCTTGATGTTTTCTTATTTTCGGTGACTGATCTAATTTTACTGAAAAATTTTGAAACTTTATATTTAGATACTGGACATATAGGAGATACCTTAGATTTTTCGTGGACTTATTTAATGTGTTTTCATGCTGTTTTCCTGTTCTTGAATTCGTTTTCATAATTTCTGGCTGAACCTATTTTCTGTATTAAAACCAGTTTTGAGTTATGATTTTGAGAATTAGTATATGACTTATTTATATTCGCTGGATTCGTGTGGAAGTCTATTTTCCAGATCATTCGACGGATCCAGATTTACATGTTTGTACTGGGAATCACTGTTTTATTACCGTACTATCATGCTGTCCTGAATATGAACATACAGTGTTTTGCTCGTTTATGTGACTGTCTATCATCTATGTGTGCTTATTTGTTACCCTAGACCTGATATTGATTATACTATGTTAGTTTGACACTATTTCATGCTTATACCTGCTTGTTTGAGAATAATAATAAATAATCAAGCCGGGGTTTTAATGGGACAGATCTAGTAGTGGATAGTGCAGAAATGTGTACTCGGAAGGAGACTTGTGTTTCCTGTATGACATGTTACCAATCAAGTTACCGATCAAGTTACCGATCAAGTTTACCGATCAAGTTAATTTCCGTTACCGATCAAGTTTACTGATCAAGTTAATTTCTGTTACCGATCAAGTTACCGATCAAGTTTACCGATCAAGTTAATTTCTGTTACCGATCAAGTTACCGATCAAGTTTACCGATCAAGTTTACCGACCAAGTTCTGTGATTCTGTGAATACCTGAGTACACTGCCCTGTATGGTCCCCTACAAAATCTAAAATAAAATTACATTGACTGTAGCAACCATGTAGTAAAAGGATGGATGCATGAAGTGCTACCTAGATAGTAAAATAACAAGACTTGACATGACATAATCTGATTTTCTGTATACCTGATTATCCTGTTACATGATTACTTGTTTACCTGTTACCTGTATACCTGTTACCTGATACATGATACATGCTTGCTTGACACTTGACTACATGATACATGAGACTTGTTTACATGAGAGTTGATACATGACACTTGATGCATGATTACACGACACTTGACACCTGATGCATGTTTACCTGATGCCATTTATACCTATTCACCTTACCATGCTAGTTGTTATATTTGGACATGTGATTAGTTAGTTTCCCCATGTACTTGTATCCTACCTTATAAGTGGCCCGTAACTTGCAATTGACGGGTACTTGTTTTTCTATTTCTCTCTTCCTTGCATTCGTTGAATTGCATATTTTGGAGAACATGTTCCAGATGGTATTGGTGACATGAAGTATTAGTACTGGATCTTGTTATTATTATTTCTTGTAGTTTGCTTGAACAATAATCGTATTCTTGTATTTGGGCAATGTGACCCATGATTTATTGTGTATTTCAGATCATGAATATTTAAGATTAATATATTTTATTTCAAGTATTCTTGTTGGTATTTGGTTCATATGTGCATGTGGTTGACTTTGCTAGCTTCCGACTCTGATTATATTGTGATATATTGTAAAGATTCCTGAACAGGTTATGGATGATGAAAATCATTCGCTGGGCCAATGTTACGTGCTCGTATTCTGTATTTTTGGGAAGCGGGACGTGACAGTTTATGAGAACTTTGAGCGATGTATAATTAATTCAGGCTTCGAAGGCAAAGTCATTCTTTTTGCGAAACATGAATTATATTGTGTTTCAACATATTATATCTCTCTGACTGCCAATCTTCTGAGGATGGAATGCACAGACAACCTGCTCATTCTTTGGCATACATATCATATGGATGAGGGATTTCTCTTAAAATGGTGCATGGTAAAGAATTTGGAAATGTTCTCAATGTCCCCTGAAGCACTTTACCACAATGGAATGGAAGGATCTCGAGATCGTGCTACATGATGAACTGACTATAATCTAATAATCCCAAAGAGATCATCAATCACCATTTAAAGTAAAAAAACCAAGCAGAAGCTTGCTTGCACAGAAATTATCAAGTATAGCTGAAATAAAAACAATTTATATGCACACCTCAATCAACTAATTAAGACAAAGTTAAAAAGAAAAGACAAAGATACCACAACTAAAAACAAAGAGATACCAGAATTAAAACTACTACATTATATAACTACCAAATATCTCCAACATATATCATCCCCAGGCCTTTAAATCATGCCAGGCCAAATCTCTCATCAAAACCAACAAAAATAAACCAATATGATAAAACTAGATAACAGTTTCACAATCGTCCTGCAAGAGATCAAGAAGAAACTTAGTCGACCTCCTCAATCTTAGGGCCAGCACCGCTACCACCAGCTGAAGGACCATCCTCATCCATCTCTGCACTGGATTGTATTACAAAATATCATCTTCTCACACCGCTACTGCTGCTAATGCTGCTACCACTGCTGCTAATGCTGCTGTATTCATGTTCTCACATTGCTAATGCTGGATTGTTAATGCTGCTACAAAATATCATCAATCAGGCATTAGTATAGGCTCAGAACAGAAATTTAGATAATGGAAAGCATGTTTATGCTAATAACATTAAATAAAGTAGGCTCAGAAGTCGCATGAATTCACAACACTAGGTGATTTCATAAGTGTATAAGTGTATAAGTGTATCAAATTCCACCAAGAAAGTGTATAGGTTTAGCACTACGGCTGCATTAGATTGCCACGCCTAATAAATGCAACCTTCACAGACCCCCCCCTGCCAAAATCAAATATATGCAGTCTCTAAAAAAACAACACAGCCACGCTGCAAAGCAAACCCATTTTGAAACAGAGCTCACTATGGAACACAGCTGAAAAGGAAATTGTGCTACTGCTAATATTTAAAGAGCTCAATAACCAAACTAATGTAAACCCATATCAATTTTTAAGTTCATTCAAAAAACAAATATTAATAGAGCTCAATAACCAAACATAGCTGAAGCTATCAGACAGAGATCCAGCTAGGGCCAAAGCTCAGCATCTACATAGCTGAAGCTATCAAGCAGAGATCAAGATTAAGTGTGAAATGAGCGGGAGTGTTGCCAGCCCAGTATCTATATAAAAACAGAGAAGCACAAAGATATATTTGACTTGGTAGGTGGGGAAAACAATAAATTGAACTTGAGCATTTCATGCATTCATCATTGCCTATCGATTCATCGATAAAATAAAAGACAGTAAGGCATCAAATTTACCAAATTGTTCGCGAATCAAATACTTCCCTCAATTCATATAGCTGTTACCATCCTTGGAACTATCTTCTGTTGAAGAATTCACCTCTTCTGTTATGAATTCATACCCTCACTTCTTTGCCTACTTAACAATAAACCAAATTGTATTGCAATTGCATATCAAAGTATGAGAAAATAGAAATATTAGATAGAAACAGCAAAAACATAGCAATAAGAATTTAGATGAAAGTACACTCATATAGTAATGTAATAATATATGAAGCATTAGAATGGCTCAGATACACACTAAGGTTCATCATTATTTGTTCAATCTTTTGCAATAACCTCAGTAAAGCTAGCATTTTTAAACTTCTGAAAGTTCAAAGACCAGGTAGAGCAAGTGAGTCGAATCTAAATTGGAAGACTAGATTGTTTCAAAAACATTAATTTAAGGCAGAAAACCTAATTAACAATGGTTATGTGGCGAGTGTGGAAGTTGTTCAATCAATGTAACCCTTAGGATATAAAAAATGTATATATTTCAAAGATTATGAAATTGATGCTTGGATTGGATAGTTCATGCTGACTGACCTGGCCATAAGCCTCCACATTATGAAGATCACAGCCCCTTTGTTTGATGTACTCTGCAAACTCGTCGGAAGCCTTTCCAGACCTCCTACAATAATCAGTAATCAGAACCTTTCCCCCTGGCTTCAACCATTTGAAGAAGTCTCTGAATAGGCTTGGCTTATCCTGAAAGTGTAAGACAACAGGGAGCATAATTGAAAATGAGCAACTGGCAGATTCGTCGACCAAGAGAGACAGAGAAAGGGAGGTTTGGGTTCACCTGGGGTAAGCTATCGATCTGAGAAGGAGAAGCGATCGATCTGAGAAGGAGTAGGGTTTGGCGTCGATGGAGAGATTGAGAGAGGTCGCTCGAGAGAGAGATTAGGAGATTAGGGTTTCGAATCGCGTTGATGGAGAGACTGAGAGAGGTCGCTCGAGAGAGTGATTAGGAGATTAGGATTTCGAGTCGATGGAGAAAGAGAGAGAGGTCGCAGATTAGGGTTTCTCTCGCGCTCAGATCGAAAAGGGGCAGAGAGAGAGAGAGAGAGAGAGGTACTGATCGAAGAGGGTGCAGATCGATAAGGTAGAGAGAAAGAGAGGGTAGCGTCTGAGGGGTAGGGGTAAAATACCAAAATACCCCTCCTTAAGTGGGAGAGTAGCTCAGCCATTAGATCTGCATCATGATCAAAGCTGGATCGGACGGCTGAGCGCGAGTGCACACGGCTGTGTGCACTAGAGGAGTGCACAACCGAAGCTTTCTATATATATATATACTAGTATTATGCACGTTCCTTGCACGTGGGATTTTTTTTTTGAGAGGGATGAAAAGGGAAAAAAAATTACGTGATTTGCACGTGGGGGAATTTTTTTTTGGTGGGGGGAGGAATGAAAAGGGCAAAAAAAAAATTACCAACACGTGCGTTGCACGGGTTGGGTTAAGGACTAAGGCCTTCTCCCATTATAGTAGTAGATATATATATATATATATATATATATATATATATATATATATATATATATAATTAAATAAATAAAGGAGTTGTTTTGGGAAAATTTGAGTTTTGGGGAAAAACTTTTAGGGAAGAAATGTGTTTTGTGAGGTTAGATCTGAGCCTTTGATTTAGGGGATTGAAGGAGAGACACTTGATAGCTTTCTTTGTGTTTTATTATATATATATATATATATATATATATATATATATATATACAGGAGTGATCCAATGAGAAACATTCTTAAATGAGAAAATGAGAAACATTAATTATAACCATTGGATATGAGGGGATTGAGATGAATGTCTCTAATTCATTTGGATTAGTAATTAAAAAACCGGTTTATTTTAACTAATCTATCTAAAAAAACCACCAAAAAAACCCAAATGATTAATTAGTATGATGTCTAGGAAACCCAAATGACAAAAAAAACCACGGACTTGGGAGATGAGACTGTGACAATTTAAATTTTGATTTAAGTAAGTATACAGTGATTTAAGTAAGTATACTAATCGGTGGGCTATCCGGAACTGGTAGCCATGGTCTAAGAATAATACGGTCAGCGCACCTAGAAGATGAGACTGTGACAATTTAAATTTTGATTTGCTACAGAGAAATCAAACGAATGCCAAGCAAGTAATTTTGTAAGTTAGTTGGATACATGATTTTGTATTCTCTGGAAATCTTCCATGTCGAATTTTGACTCGTTTTTTTTTATAACCTTTGTGCTACTAGTATTTCGTCTATTCACGTACCTCATTTTATTTTTTGGAACTATGTATATAATTTCCTCTAAATTGCAGGCTATGTTTTATTAGGTTTTTGGAACTGTGTGTAGCTTCTCCATGTAAATCATTTATTAAGATTGGAGTATGTTTCCAAAACAAACAAAATTGTCTCATGTGAAATCTGCAGGAGCTTTGTTGCAGTTGGAGTGGATCCTGTAGTCATCTGTGTTGTCCCTGCTGCTGCTGCAACCAGATGCGGTGAAAGCTGGTCTATAAATTGAGATGATGATTTTTGCTAATTAGTTTCCTAGACATTTGCTGATTAGTTCTTATACATTGTCGTCTAACCTAACTAAAGTAGAATGAGATACAAGTTGATAAAACCTACATGCTCCCAAGTCCGTGGTTTTTTTTTTTTTTTTTGTCATTTGGGTTTCTTAGATATCATACTAATTAATCATTTGGGTTTTTTGGTGGTTTTTTTAGATAGATTAGTTAAAATAAACCGGATTTTTTAATTACTAATCCAAATGAATTAGAGCCATTCATCTCAATCCCCTCATATCCAATGGTTATAATTAATGTTTCTCATTTTCTTATTTTAAGATGTTTCTCATTGGATCACTCCTCTATATATATATATATATACAATTTACCAACCGCCTTTCATACTTCAATTTTGAAAAAACTATTTTATGAAAAAAGTTACCAAACAATACTCTGTTTCGAAAATTTAACAAAAACAACTTTATAAATTTGTTTCAAAAACTATGTTTAAAATGAATTTTCAAAACAATGAACCAAACACAGTCTAAGTAATTACAAAAATACATCATGTTTGCCCAAAAAATAGAATTAGTAAACATCAAAAAAATTCTCACCAACAAAGAAAATCGATCTTCTTAATAGGAGTGTATCGGCGACTCTTCCGAATCAGCCTATCTTTTCGGATTTCTTTTTCTCTCTTCTTTTTCTGATTACAATTGACTGCGCTCAACATTCAAATTAATAGGGAAGACCCAAAAACCCTAAACAGCCCTAGTGAAGGAAATTACACAAATACCCTTAGATAAGTACCTCAAAAAGATCCGCATCAGCTGACAATCTTGATGGGTTCCCATCTTGGGACTTGAGATCAAGCTCCAATATAACAAGTAAGATCTCCGATCATGGTCCGATGGCAATTACAGTACACATTGTGTCTCTGGATAACACAACGGACTGATGGATTTGAGTCGCAACTTCAATTTGTTGCTCGGACAAATTAAAATATATATGAAAATAGATAGAATCTATGCACTTTCCAAATAAAAAGAGAACATTAAACATTTGACATTTCGCAAGGAAAAAAAGGAAGAGAAAATTTAGGCAATTAATAATAAAAGAGAAAGTTTGGCAATATTTTTCGGTTATAACTTTGCTAATTATCTTTGAGAATCTATTGTTTATACTCATATCCCAAGTTTTCCAGCTTCCTCATGGAACAGCCTACATTTTGACATTCAAAAATTGATTTTGCTATACAAGTAGATAGTGTGGAATTTGTTACTTCCATTTAGACTTTATATCACATTTTATTAAGCAAACTTCAATGCAAAAGAAAAACATTTCCAATTTGCACCAAGAGTCTTCACTTCTTCCTTCTATTGAAGATAGCATGAACATCATCGGCATACACCAACAATGTGAATCACATTCTAGTTATTAAAATTGAAATCATTGTCCAACTTTTCCATTGATGGTTGTAAGACAATTGCAAAACTCAATATACCAAAAAATGAAAAGAGATGACTTGCAAGTGCCACATGGGTCTAGTCAAAAGTTAAGTCTAGCTTTGGGAGCTGAAGTCCTCCTTGTACCTTTAATCGCAGATTAAATACATTTATTGGATGAGACAATGAATAAAAGAAGAACTATATTAAGGCCATGTTTGGATAGGAGGTTAGTCGAGGTAAGTGGAGGTTAGTGTAGGTGACTTGTCTACCTAGTTATCTAAACTTTGGTATGTGCGGATCTTATTTTGGAGGTATGCTATCTCTGCTTTTTTTCACCTCAAAGTTCATATAAACCATAGGTATCTAAACTCCAATCCCACCAAGTTTATTTTTAAGCCACAATAGAGATACAGGTATGCAACGTATAGGTTATATTCCCCTACATCCACTTAAAAAAATACCTATAGGTTGCATTCTCTATCTCCACTTAAAAAATTACCTACAAGTACCTACTTTGTATCCAAACAATGCCTAAAATCATAGCTTCGAACATAGAATCCCAGGAATATCAACAGCGGAAGTGTTTACGTACTGCAATGGCGCTTACTGCAGTAGATGGAGACACACGTCTAACTCACACACACACTCTATACAAAATACACAGAGAGATATATGAGGAAGATAACTACTACTTCTTGTTATAATTTAACAACAGTACATGCTCTCTCTTATATAGAGATAGATTACTGGGAAAACTAAATTCTAATGAAGCCTCTAGAATTCAATTAAGGCACTGCCTTGAAACATGAAAAGGCTAACCTAGAAGGCTCCAGAAAACACAAAACACTAAGCAAATATTAATAAGCTTGGTTTATTTTCCAACAGCCTCCCTTAAACCAAGCTCACTCAACTTCTTCATTCCCAACATCTTCTTCAACTTCAAGAAAGCATCTGCTTTGAGTGGCTTTGTAAAGATATCAGCAACTTGATCCTTGGAACGAACAAACTGAATTTCAACTTGCTTCTCATTCACCAAGTCACGAATGAAATGGAACTTCACATGAATATGCTTGGTCCTTCCATGAAACACCGGGTTCTTTGACAATGCAATTGCCGCCTTGTTGTCACAATAGATCTTTGTAGGAAAACTTTGATCATGCTGTAAGAAACTCAGCATTCTCCGCAACCAAACTGCTTGAGTTGCACAACCAGTTGCTGCAGTGTACTCTGCTTCTGCAGTGGAAAGAGCAGTAACTTGCTGCTTCTTTGAAGACCATGAGAAAACTCCTGAACCCATGTGAAATACATAACCTGAGGTACTCTTTGCATCCTCCGTATCACCTCCCCAATCACTATCCGTATAACTAGTAAGTTCAACCGGACGTGTTCCTCTTGAGTAGAAGACTTTATTATCTTGAGTGCCTTTGATATACTTCAGGATCCTTTTTGCTGCCATCATGTGAGATTGCCGCGGTGACTCCATAAATCTGCTAATGAGACCAACACCAAATGTAATGTCTGGCATGGTGTTACAAAGATACCGTAAACTTCCAACCAACTTCTTGTAGTGGGTGGGATTCACAAGTTCTCCAGCTCCATCTTTCTCCAATTTTAGTCTGTCTTGAACAGGAGTTAGGATCGGATTGCAATGCTCCATCTTGAACCTTTTGAGGACATCTCTTGCATATTTGCTTTGAGAAATAAAGATTCCCTGCTCCATTTGCGTCACCTCAATGCCAAGAAAATATGACATCAATCCCATGTCAGTCATCTCAAACTGAGAAGTCAAGGCCTCCCTGAACTCTGTAATCAATTTTGGGTTACTACCAGTAATTATAAGATCATCCACATCAAGCACACAATAACAACATCTCCTTCTTGATTGGTTTTGACATACAAAGTGTGCTCATAAGGACATCTCTGAAAATCATGCTCCAAAAAGTAAGCATCAATGCGAGTGTACCATGCTCGCGGTGCTTGCTTAAGGCCATATAATGCCTTCTTCAACTTGTATACCATGTCAGCTTGACCCTTCTTCACATAACCTGCAGGTTGCTCAAGATATACTTCTTCCTCCAAGGTTCCATTTAAAAAGGCAGATTTAACATCCATTTGGAATATCTTCCAAGAGTTATGAGCAGCAAGAGAGACAATCAATCTCACAGTATCAATTCTAGCAACAGGAGCAAATACTTCAAGATAGTCAATACCTGGCTTTTGCTTGTAGCCTTTTGCTACCAATCTTGCCTTAAAACGCTCCACTTCTCCATTTGGTCTGTACTTTGTTTTGTATACCCATTTAACTCCAATGGGTTTCTTTCCTTTAGGAAGAGAAGTTAGCTCCCATGTGTCATTCTTCTCAATGGCATGAATCTCATCATCCATCGCCTTCATCCAGTGTTGATGACGACTAGCTTCATCGAATGTGAGGGGATCACAGTCAGCATACAAGGCAAAATTCACAATTTCTTCATCTGATGCGTCATTGTCATTACTGACATGATAGTCTTGAAAGCGTACTGGCAACTTATGATTTCGTTGTGGACGTGCTACTAGGGCTTGAGCTGCAATGGATGGAGCTACTGCAGTGGATTGTGTTGCTGTAGTGGAACTTGACGACTGGGCTGCATCTACTTGAACTGCAGGGACTAGTGGCACTTCTTCTCCAGCAAGAAAATCATCTTCTACTGGAACATATACTCCTTTTGTGTTCTCCTTAGATGACCAATCCCAACAACTTTGCTCATCAAAGACAACATCCCTACTCACAATTTCCTTCCCTGTCTCTGGGTTATACAGCTTGTAACCTTTGATGATATTGTTGTACCCAACAAAAATACATCTCTCAGCCTTGTCATCAAGCTTCTTTCTGATCTTGTCTGGTACATGAGAATAAGCAATGCATCCAAACACCCTCATATGTTGGATATTTGGTCTTCTTCCACTCCAAACTTCATAAGGAGTTCTTCCACCAATGCTACTACTGGGAGCTCTGTTCAAAATATACACTGCACAAGAAACAGCTTCTGCCCAAAACTGCTTTGGCAAATTTTTAAGTTTCAGCATACATCTCACCATATCCACGATTGTCCTATTCTTCCTCTCTGCCACACCATTTTGCTGCGGTGTGTACCTTGCAGTCATCTGGTGTTTGATACCACTTCTTCGCAAGAAATCATCACAGAAAATGTACTCTGTACCCCTGTCTGTTCTCAACACTTTTATTTTCTCTCCGCTTTGCTTCTCAATATAAGCCTTGAAGCTTTTGAATGTGTCACAAGCTTCTGACTTCTTCTACACCCAACACTTCCTGCTAAAATCATCAATGAAAGTAGCCAGGTACTTTCCTCCACCAAGAGAAGGAACTTCAACACTGCATAAGTCAGAATGAATAATTTCCAAGGGCATCTGTGCTCTATACGCCTTTCCTTTAGGAAAAGGATCTCTATGCTTCTTGCCAATCACACAAGTCTCACATACTTGATTTGGCACCGTAATTGGCGGCAGACCAGAAACTAAATTCTTCTGAGAAATCAACTGCAGACTATTGAAATTTAAATGCCCAAAATGCATATGCCATAACCAGTTATCTCCCGCAGTGATAGAATTCAAACATGGCAGCTTCTCATAATCAGCAAGTAAAGGAAACAGACGATTTGGGGTTACCTTTGCCTTGGCTATTAGCTTCCTTTGAGGATCCATGATAGTGAACAAGCCTTGAAAAATTCGCATATCATAGCCTTTCTCCGATAGTTGCCCCACACTTAACAAGTTGTGGCTGAGACCTGGTACAAAATAGACATCAGCTATGGTGTTACTCATCCCTTCCTTCAGGTGAATGGAAACTGTGCCTTTCCCCATCACCGGCATCTTTGTTTTATTACCGAAGGTAATCTCCGTCCTTATGGACTCATTTAACTCCACAAATAGCTCCTTGTGACCACACATATGGTTACTGCAGCATGTATCCAAGTACCACTTGACTTCCTTCCATTCACAGCATTAAAGGCCAACAACAGATTCTCTTCATAATCAGCATCAGTCTCTGCAATTTTGGCATGGTACTGATGGTTCTCTGATCTTCTTCTCTGGCTGCACTCCGTTTTGTAGTGGCCATACTCCCGACAATTGAAGCATTGAACTTTTGATTTGTCGCGTGGCTGACTCCGATTGCTATCTCTTCCTCTTCCTCTCCTTGCTCCAAAAGTATTGGAACCTCTCTGGTAGCCTGGATTTTGATTTCTTTGATTTGTATCACGGCGGTGGCCTCCCTCACTGCAGTGGCCTCTCTCATTGCGGTAGCCTCCTTCACTGCGATGGCTTCCCCCACTACGGTGAGTTTTCTTCTTCTTCAGATTCAATCGCGTCTCCAAAACTTCTTCAACTGCAGTTTCTGACTTCTCATTCAGTCTCTGCTCATAGGCTTCAAGCGAACCCATAAGCTCATCTACTGACATGGTGCTGAGATCTCGTGACTTTTCAATTGTAGTGGCTTTTCCTTCGAACCGATCTGTTAAAGTTCGAAGAATTTTATCCACAATCTGGACATTTTCCATCTTTTCTCCATTAGCTTTCATCTGGTTCACAATAGCCAACGTGCGTGTAAAGTAGTCAGAGATGCTCTCCTTTTTCTCCATCTGAAGAAGCTCAAATTGCCGTCGTAAAGTCTGCAACCGGACTTTTTTCACCCTTTCTTGTCCCACATAGCAGTTGATGAGACAATCCCACGCCTCCTTTGATGTAGTGACATGAGCAATCTTTTCATAGATCTCTGACTCGATTGCCCCAAATATGTGCATCAAAGCTTTGCGATCTTTCTTCCGATTCTTAATCAACTCCTCTCTCTGATCCCGTGTGAGTGTTGCTCCATCTCCTGGATCTGTAAATCCATCTAACACAACGTGGTCATACTCCATGATTTGGAAGTACAGCTCCATCTGCGATTTCCAATGTTGGAAGTTGCCCTTTCCATCATATTTTCCGACTGGGCACTGCGAGAACTCGCTCTTGTTCTCCATTCCTGATCTACCAGCAGCTCCTCTCTTCTGAGCTCTGATACCAGATGTAGAATCCCAGGAATATCAACAGCGGAAGTGTTTACGTACTGCAATGGCGCTTACTGCAGTAGATGGAGACACACGTCTAACTCACACACACACTCTATACAAAATACACAGAGAGATATATGAGGAAGATAACTACTACTTCTTGATATAATTTAACAACAGTACATGCTCTCTCTTATATAGAGATAGATTACTGGGAAAACTAAATTCTAATGAAGCCTCTAGAATACAATTAAGGCACTGCCTTGAAACATGAAAAGGCTAACCTAGAAGGCTCCAGAAAACACAAAACACTAAGCAAATATTAATAAGCTTGGTTTACTTTCCAACATCCACTTAAAAAATTACCTACAGGTACCTACTTTGTATCCAAACAATGCCTAAAATCATAGCTTCGAACATTTTTTACAGTGATAAATTAAAGGGGTTCAGTATGTCTTAAATACATAAAATAAATTCAAATCCCACAATAATTTAATAACTTGTAGAAACTACGGAATTGTGCCTGATTGGACACCCTCTCCCTTCCACTTCTGCCACTGGGGCCCACAAACCCACACCCCCGATCTGCATCCACATCTTCAACTCCCTCCTCTGCCGCCGCCTAGCGTCACCTCCAGCCTCTTCCACCTCACCCTTTCCCGCCAAAACGAATCAAGAACTTCTTCCCTCCTTTCTGTCTGAGATCGCCTCCTTTCCATGATTTTGGTTTTGAAGTAGATAGATGATGATTCAATAGGAGGGTCTGAATTTGGATTTGGGAGAAAAAAAAAGGTGCAGGATCAAAAAGATTTGCAAATAAAAGCGTACTAGTATTTTTCTCGTGCGATGCACGTTTTTATAATGGTTTAAGGATTTTCACGTGCAATTTACGTGTTAAGAAATAGTTTTGGAGTTGGACGTGCGTTGCACGTAATTGGAAAAAATATTTTGAAAGAAAAGCTACAATTTGTATATGCAATGCACGTATTTATAAGTAGAATTTAAGTTGTATGTGCAACATATGTGTATATTTAGTGTTAAAAAAATATTATAAAATTATTTTGCACGTGCGTTGTACGTTTTAAATAGGTATATTTTTTTATTTGTTTGTTTTTGTTGTAATTAATGAGAGGGTTGGAGTTGCACGGGTTTGTATGTTGACAAATGACAACCCCAACTCTCCCATTATAATATTACTAGTTTTTTACACATGCGATGCACGTTTTTATAAAAACAAATATTTTTTATAAAAATTTCTGATGCTGTCTGGCACCGAACCTAAGACATCTTATATTAGTTATGTATGTGCATTGCACGTGTTTGTTTGGTTACAAATAAAGTTTGTTTGGTGACAAACTCTCCCATTAAAATAGTAGATAGATATTTTTATAAAAATTTCTGATGCTGTGTGGCAACGAATCTAAGATCTCTTTTATATTAGTTATATATGTGCATTGCACGTGTTTGTTTGGTTACAAATAAAGTTTGTTTGGTGACAAACTCTCCCATTAAAATAGTAGATTATTAGAGATTAGAGATATGTTCAGCAAATTTAAAACCAAATGCCACCGTTGGATTCTATCAACGACTCCCAATAAAACTATCTATATGTCTATCTATCCATTTTCTATATGTTATGAAACCGTGATCACCTATTAAGTGAATATCCATCTAGTTAAATTACGGCCCAATCACACTACCAAACCCTAATCCTAACTCCCTGCTGTATATATAATATGAATAAAGAGCCATAACACTTGAATTCGGCTAGATCTCTCTATATATCTCTCTCTTGCGCAACACTATTATTAATCAAACTTTTTACCAAAATAAACCACATTTTGAAAGTATTTACCAAACTGACCCACTTACGAAACTATTTGCCAAATTGACCTACTCGCTATCCTAGATAGCGAGTCTAGTTCAAATAAACTTGCTATCTTAGATAGAGAGTGTAGCTGTACTCATTTTTTAGAGAAATTTTAAACATGCAATTTTTATTTGAAATGTATATAACTACACTCGCTATGGCAGATTGCGAGTCTAGTTCAACTGACCTGCTGTCTCAGATAGCGAGTGTAGTTATACTTATTTTTTAGAAAAAATTTAAACATGCAAATGTATAGACCTATATTCGCTATCCGAACTCGCTATCTCAGATAGCAAGTGTAGTTGTATATATTTCATGTTCAAAATTTCTCTGAAAAATGAGTACAACAACACTCGTTATCTGAGATAGTGAGTTCATTTTGAACTAGACTCGCTATCTGAGACAGCGAGTGTAGTTGTATACATTTCATGTTCAAAAATTTTCTGAAAATTGAGTACAACTACACTCGGTATTAGAGATATCGAGTTTAGTTCAAATGAATGCATTTCAGGTAGAGTTAATATAGGATGGATTTATAATGTGTTTTAGCTGAGTGTATTTTTGTCAGTTCTTACTTACATCATCCTACCATTTTCAACTGCAACTAGTAATGCTAATTATACAACTAATTAAGATCGTACCACTGTTGTAAGAAACAAATATGTAGTCAACTGAAGAGTGTAAAGCTTTGCAGCAACTACCAAACAACAGCTATAGTTATTATTATTGCATGTCATAACAGTTGAACGACAATATTACATGCAATAGTGTAATAACAAAACAGAGAGCAAGTCTTTAAAAACTCCCCAATCGACACTCGCTATCTCAGTTAGCGAATATGGTATAAACACACTTGCTATGAGATAGCAAGTCTAAACTTAATATTTTTTTTCAAGTTTTTCTCCGAGTGATGGAAAAACACCTCAACATACACTAGCTATCTCAGATAGCGATGTTGTTTTCACCAAACTTGCTATCTGAGATAGCGAGTCTAAACTTGAAAATTTCTTTCACATTTTAACACCTCAACATACACTCGCTATCTCAAACGAGGTTATTTTCACCAAAGATAGCGAGTTGATCATTTTGGTAAATACTATTGAAAGTGAGTCAGTTTGGTAAATACTTTCAAAAAGTGGGTCAATTTGGTAACAAATTCATTATTAATCTATCTATCTATCTCTACTACTATAATGGGAGAAGGCCTTAGTTTAGTTTGTCAATGTACCAACCCGTTCAACGTACGTACAACCAAACTATAAACCCATCAAACACGTAACCTACCCGTACAAATCTCTCTCTCTCTCTCTAAAAAAATTATAAAAAAAAAAATTCATCTCCCTCTTTCTAAAAAAACGCAAATTTCCCTAGCCCTCCCGTCGCTCCTCCCTGCCGCCGCACCGACGATCCGGTCTGCCGCTGCATCGCTGTCACGCACTGCCACCACTCCCCCCTGCCACGCCGACATTTCGTAGCCTGCCGTCGCTTCACCTCCACCTCACCCAACTTTCCTTCACCCTCCCATCGCTTCGCCCTGCCGCCGCACCAAAGCTCCGTCCTGCCGCCGCACCGACGCTCCGTCCTGCCGCCACATCACCGCCACATACTGCCGCCGCTTCCCCCTGCCACACCAACATTTTGCAGCCCACCATCGCTTCACCCCCCTTCTCACTTCACTGCCCACCGCCACATCGTTGTTGCGTCGTCGCCCTCACTCACGGTAAGCCTTGAAGCTATATTGTTTTCACCATGGAAAATTTATAGATATCCCTTTAAAACTCCGAAATTGTAACAAGAGGTAATACTTGAGATAAACTAAATCCCTAGAATTAGTGTTATCATGGGGATGTTATGTTACTTAATTGATGTTTACAAATTGGATTTTCATTCCTTAGAATTAGTGTTTGGTCTGCAATAGAGCAAGTCCATCTCAAATTTTTGTTGTTGGAATAGAATTAATTTTTGCACGTGTTTTTTTTAAGGAGCATATGGAGGGGATCTTATTTATTTATTTATTTACGTTGTGTTTGCTACTTAATTGACTTAGTACTTTTCTTTATAACAATTGCTGTTTTAGTACTGTATTATGTATAGTAGTTATTGGATTAAAGAAATTTTCGAAAAATATTTATTGATCATAAACAAGAAAAAAAATGCAAATTAGGATCTATGCTTGGTATAAAGCTGTTTCAGGGAAATTTTCATGGTCGGTATTAGGGTTTTGGAGGTGGATGTTCTAAAGTTCGAATCTGTTAATAGGGTGGCTTACCCATTACTGACATGTATAGGCTACATGAAAACTCAATGTTGTTATTGTAGCGCCCCGAATTTCCAATATGATATCTTAGAAATATGTGGCACAATTCCCAGCATCACCTTCAAATGTAATCCTAAACACAGTCGAATACCAATAAAATTTTCAACTTTCATTACATTAATCTTTACATAGCACAGCGGAATACAATACACCTTAAATTACAAATTTCTTTGACAACAATTTTCTTTACAACAATACATAACCCATTACACCACTTTAACTCCTGCATCCAAAATCCAAGCTACAAGTAATCACCTGTAAAATATGAGGCTAGAGATAACCCGAACCCCCAAAATTAAAGGGGTCAGCCATAATGGTGTGAGTGACATAAAAACAAAAGCAACATAAATAAACATGAAACATGGAATCATAAACTACATGTAACAAAGACAAGAATAAATGAATTAAGAAATAACAATGGAACATGAAAACATTAAGTGTAGCTAGACTAAGTGTCAAGTGTAGGAAAACAAGGACAACACATGCATAAAACCAAGCCAAGAAAACATCAATTCTATACGCTGACTCTCTAATGCGTACTTGTCGGAGTCTATGCATCCCACTCTACATAGGTCCGGTGCAAGCCCTTAACGTCTCCACATTGTAGGGTTTAATCCCCCGCTATGCAGCTAATCCTAACACGATGACCTACGAGATAAAGATAAACTGTGAGTATTAGCCCATGCCCCGATAATTTCGGAGGTCAATCTCTATCCACAGATAATTCCGGAGACTATTTCACTCACACCTGGGAGTCTTCGAGAATACCCCACACCGCAAGCGATGGCACCTCATCACACGAATACCACATGAGCGTCGCCTCGACCCCGATAATTCCGGAGATCAATCCCACACCACAGGTAATTTCAGAGACTTTCACTCACACCTGGATAATTCCGGGGATTATCTCACACCGCAAGCCATACTGAGGTCCATAACCCATATTCTCGTTCATCATATCACCACTAGTGCATGTCCTTATCATTTTGGTTATTTAATTACTTTACGTATCGCCTAGAGTTGGTGTACCCCACCGGACTTAACTCAACAACTGATCAACTAAAATGCCTCAACAGGCCCAAACATAAATATCTCAACTGCCGGTATACTAAGGTCACACACACCCTCTAGAGTCTCACACCCAAATATCCAAACAAAACATCCAACATAAATTGCTCAGTTAACTCACATGAAAACATATGTTCAGTAGAAGATAAAATATAGAATAGTAAGTTATAGATTAAAAACATTTAGAGGATAAATCATTTAAAAGAACATTCAAAGATATAAGGATACATCAGTATCAGTCGACTATAGACAAGCGTAAGTCGGCTGTCCAGAAAGAAAATTCAATAGTTCTAAGTATAGCAGTCGACTGTAAAAGGTCATAGGTCAACTGTCTAGAGAAAAATCCAACTCTTAGGGTGACATCGAAACAGAGCAGACTCAGTCGACTGTAAAGATGAGTCAGTCGACTATTCCGCGTGATAATTTAAAACTTCAGGAAAATTACAGCAGCCAGGCCGCGACGGTCGACTGGAAAGTCACACCGGTCGACTGTCGACCTGCAGACTGCAGATTTTGGTTGTGCATATTTCAACCGATACGTAGATTTACTTTATGAAAACGATTTCTACTAATAACATATTTCTTATTTGATCAAATACAACTTGTAGGATATATAATCGTCCATAAAAAACTAAATCAAAACTACTTGAATTTATGAAAATAGCGATTTGTTAATTTCTTTCAATCAAACATGAATTGTGCTTATAATCAAAAATAGAGTTTCTTAAAAAAAAATTAATTGTTCATTGAAATAGCTTCATATTCAGATCCAAACCATATCAATACCAAGACCTCAAAAGATCCCCAATTTAGTTGTATTCATCACTCAATCCAATTTATCTCAAATCCAATTCTCGAGACATGATCTCCTAATTCATTAGTCCTTCTCAAAATTTCCTCAAACTCAATCACCATTATTAACTTATGAACATGAACAAATCTAACATTTCTATAATCAAGATGTGTTCATCCAAACTCAATGATAATAAGAACTCACATCATCCATATGCAAATCTATCCATAGATAATTAGGGTTCATAAAAGAACAATTTTTAATTCATCAATCTATCCAATCCATCCAATCCATCATGTACATATTCATAATCAAACCCTAACATGCTTTCTAGTAGATGAAATACCATATACAACATTACCAGAATAAAACAAAACAAATTATATCACCCGCATACGACATACACAAAACAAAAAGAAAACAAACAAGTCACTCACCTCAAATGAAGAAATCTAACATGAAAAGCCTTTCTTTTGCGAAATCCAAGATCCCCTCCTTAAATCTCCAAGAAATAATAAAACCTTTGTGTTGTGCAGCGAAAGACGGCTGCACTTCACTCTTTTAAATAGGCCGGAATAGAAGAATTAGGGTTTTTGAACACATTTGCAAAATAACCCTTTTAAAGTATAACTTTACATAAATAGATCTCTATACTTGGAAACTTGATAAAACCAATTAAATTGAGATTTAAAAAAAAAATAAACAATTTATTTTCCAGCCGGCACTGTTTGAGAAATCCAAAAAAAATAGTTTTGCACTTTCATCCCTCAAAATGACAAAGTTTGCAAAAAGATCATTCTTTTTGTAATATTTGCAAATAGGTCTAATAAATATCAGAAAAATCTAGAAAAATTACAAATAAATTCCAAATAATAAATAATGATTTTACACAAAATAATTTTGCCTTTTGAACTTCCTTAGAAGATATTTGCACGTGTTATGCACGTGTAAAAAGATAAATCTTCAGAAAAATATGTATTAAATCTTCAAAAATAACTTTAATTCATTTATAAGTCTTTAAAATTATATTTAAAAATACGGGATACTACATCACTCCCTCCTTAGAAGAGTTCTGTCCTCAGAACTATTGCTAATGGAGTCCAAAAACAAGAATAAACAAGGAAATTGAAATCTCATAAATGAACCCAAAGTTCAAAACATTCACATAGAAGGGCATAATCAAATAAAAGAAATGCAACTCAATTCAATAGTACAATCATCCAACGAAACACCATCACATAAATGAGATACAATCATATAAAAAGCTCAGGAAAATCCTTCTGCATGCGATCCTCTGGCTCCCAAGTAGCCTCCTCGAACTGCTGATTTCTCCACAGCACCTTGACCATAGGTATCACTTTACTCTTAAAAACTTTCTCCCTACGGTCAACGATCTCCATAAGTTGTTCCTTGTAACTCAAGTTCACCTGTAGACCTTCAGGAACCTCTACCAACTGATGATTCTGATCTGGCACATACTTTCTCAATAATGACACGTGGAACACATCATGCACCTGTGCCAACTCCTCTGGAAGCTCCAACCTATATGTTGTCTTGCCAAACCGCTCCACGATCCTGTATGGCCCAATATACCTTGGCGCCAACTTGCCTCCCTTACCAAACCTGATCACTCCTTTGGTCAGAGACACCTTGAGGAAAACTACATCCCCAACCTCAAACTCCAAGTCCCTTCGTCGAGTATCAGCGTAACTCTTCTGCCGACTCTGTGCCTCAACCAACCTCTTGCGAATCAGCTCAATCTGCTCTGACGTCTGCTGCACAATCTCAGAACCAAACATCTGCCTCTCGCCAACCTCGTACCAACAAACAGGTGTCTTGCACCTCCGCCCGTACAAAACCTCATACGGCGCCATCCCGATACTCGCATGGTAACTGTTGTTATAAGCAAACTCAAGTATCTCTTCCAACTACCACCGAAATCCATAACACAAGCCCTTAGCATATCTTCCAGCACTCGATTCACCCTCTCGGTCTGACCATCGGTCTGTGGATGAAAAGCGGTACTGAAATCAGTTCTGGTGGCCAAAGTTGCTCATAGGCTCTTCCAAAACCTTGAAGTGAACCTTGCATTCCTGTCGGAAACAATCGACATAAGAACTCCATGAAGCCTCACAATCTTACCAATGTACAACTCAGCCAATTTCTCCAACGACCAAGTAATCTTCATGGCCAGAAAGTGAGCCGACTTAGTCAAACGGTCCACAATAACCCAAATCGAGTCATTGCCCTTCGAACTCCTCAGCAAACCTGTGATGAAATCCATACTGATATTCTCCCATTTCCACTCCGAAATGGGCAACGGCTGCAACAAACCTCCAGGTCTCTGATTTTTTGCTTTGATCTGCTGACAAGTCAAACATCTTGCCACGAAATCTGCCACATCCCTCTTCATACCAGACCACCAAAAGTGCTGTTTGATGTCCTTGTACATCTTTGTGCCTCCAAGATGTACTGACAACAAGGTACTGTGTGCTTCCTGCAAGATACTCTTTCTCAAATCTGTATTATTCGGAACACACAACCTCTCACCCATCCATAGAACTCCATCTTGGACATGAAACTCTGATAGCTTGCCTTCTGAAACCTATTGCAACATCTTCTGAATCTCTGAATCTGATTTCTGACTTTCCTCAATCCTTTCTCTCAAGGAAGGCTGCAGTCTCAACTGAGCCAAAGACGCCCCCAAACCCTGCAGCACTACCTCGATACCTGCCTGATCAATCTCTGCTGCCAACTCGCTTCGAGTAGTGATCAAACTTGATAAAATACTCTTTCTGCTAAGTCTATCAGCTACCACATTCGCCTTGCCCGGATGATACTTGATATCAGGACGAATGTCTTCCAATACTTCCAACTACCTTCTCTGCCGAAGATTTAAATCCTTCTATTGATAAATGTACTTCAAGCTCTTGTGGTTAGTGTACATGTTGACCTTCTCACCATAAACATAATGCCTCCACTGCTTCAAGGCAAAGATAATAGCTGCTAGCTCCAAATCATGCGTCGAATAATTCTTCTCATGCGGACGCAATTGCCTCGAATCGTAAGCAATAACCTTGCCTTCTTGCATCAAGAGACAACCCAAACCTCTGAGAGATGCATCACTGAAGATATCATAATCCTTCCCAGCTTGTGGCAAAGCTAAGATAGGTGCAGTCATCAACCTCTCCTTTAACTCAAGGAAACTCTCCTCACACTTATCAGTCCAAAAAAATACCACATTCTTCTGGGTCAAACTTATCAAAGGAACTGCAATCTGAGAATAGCCCTGGATGAATCTCCTGTAGTAACCAGCCAAACCAAAGAAACTCCTGACTTCCTTCACAGACGTTGGCCTGGGCCAATCCTTTATTGCTTCCACCTTTTGAGGATCAGTGGCCACTTCCTCCTTAGAAAAGATATGACCAAGGAAAGCTACCTCAAACTTCCAAAACTCACACTTCAACAACTTGGCATACAAGCTATGCTCCTGCAATTTCTGTAATACCGCTGTCAAGTGCATAGAATGCTCCTCCTTCGACTTCGAATACACCAAAATATCGTCGATGAAGACCACTACGAAAGAGTCAATAAATAGCCTCAAAACCCAGTTCATCATATCCATGAACACTGCTGGCGCATTCGTCAACCCGAATGGCATCACCAAAAACTCATAGTGCCCATGACGAGTCCTGAAAGCTGTCTTACTCACATCTTCCTCCTTGACTCGAACCTGATGATACCCTGATCTCAAATCAATCTTTGAAAACATACCTGCTCCCTGAAGCCTGTCAAAAAGACCATCAATCCGCGAAAGTGGATACTTGTTCTGAATAGTCACCCTATTCAACTCCTAATAGTCAATGCACATTCTTATTGACCCATCTTTCTTCTTGACTAACAACACTGGTGCACCCCACGGTGAGGAACTCAGCCTAACAAGTCCCTTGCTCAACAACTCTTCAATCTGCTTCTTCACTTCGTCTTGCTCTACAGGCGCCATCATGTAGGAGCCTTAGAAATTGGAGCACTCCCCGACTGAACATTAATGCAAAACTCCACATCTCTCTACGGCGGTAATCCTGGCAAATCTTCCAAGAACACCTTAGGAAAATCTCTGACAACTGGTATGCTTTTGACTTCATCTGGAATCACCATCTTGGATACCATTGCAGCCACCTTCGGAACTTTCTTCTTCCCTGGAAAGTCACTGTGGGACCACCTGGTGCTTTCACTAACACCTCTTTCTGCTTGCATTCAATTGTAGCATCATATGTTGCCATCCAATCAATACCCACGATCACATCCACTCCTAAGACTTGCAGCTCAATCAGATCGATGCCGAACAATCTCCCGCCAATCTCGATATCATAGCATTCGTAATATCGATCAGCAATCAATTCTTCACCTGACGGCGTTGCCACCGACAAAATCTTGCCTGGAAATAACTTAGGCTCCACACCTAAGACCTTTGCAAAATTGGGCGACACAAAAGTATGCGAAGAACCAGTATCAAATAAAACTTTTGCCTTAATTTCATTAACCAAAACAATTCCTGTTATATGAAGATTGATACTCAATCTCCAATTATTCTCAAATAAAAGTTTTACTTATTATATTGATTTGAAAAAAATAAAATCAAAACTCTTGCATACCCTGGATCACATCTTCCGAGTTACTTGCATCCTCCTCAGTTAATGCGAACACTCGCCCTCGCCTCTGGAATTTACCTCCACCTGGACCATCCTTCCTCAATTGTGGACAATGAAGCTTAGAATGTCCCGCCTGCCCACACTGGAAACAAGTCTACTTCGCCAACTTAGGACACGCCAACCTGTAATGACCTGTCTCCTTGCAGTAGTAACAAGTCAATTCCTGAGTTGCGGGTGCCTTCTGCACTGGATCACTGAACTTGACTTGCTTAACTGGGAAACCCTTCCCACTCTGGCCTGATGCTGGCCTCTTGTTCCTATTTCAGGTCTCTTGCTTCTTCTGAAACTGGTCCATGTCTTCCTCTGTCATAGCTGCTCTCCTGACCAGCTTATCGAACCTCTTTATGCCCAAAGGAATCATTCTTGACCTCAAGCCCTGCTCAAACTTCTTGGCCTTCTTCTCCTCATCAACTATAAGCTCTGGTGCATACCTCGACAGCTGAGCAAACTTAGTCTCATACTCTCGCACGGACATGCTGCCTTGCTGTAGATTCAAGAACTCTGTCGCCTTCTTCTCCTGAATATCTAGGGGAAAGAAACGATCCCTAAATTCATCCAGAAAAGCCTCCCAAGTCATTTGCTGGTCCCCCAAAGTCCTCTTTACCGTTTGCCACCAAACACTAGCATCCTTTTCCAACTGCATAGCGACCAACTTCACCTTGTTGGCTGCCGGAGTTTCTGAGACCTCGAAGATTGTCTCCATCCGTCTAATCCAATCATCAGCCTCGTTTGGATCAGATTGCCCCTCAAACACAGGCGGCCTCATCCTCTTAAAGGACTCAATCTGCTTGATAGGATCAGTGTTAACCAATCCTGGTCCAGACCCATGATTTTGATTCTGGTTCTGATTATGCGCCAAATTAGCTGCTATCAGTGCATTCAAAGTTTGATACACCCCGGCAAATTCGGCATCGAGATCAACTCCCGTTCCTTGGGAACTCCTAGCCCCATCACCATTGTTACCATTTCTGGTTCTGGGACCAACCATTCTGAATACTGCAAAATGAGGGAAAAGTAAGAGCACCAAAACACGATCCATATCCACATCAATACTCTCTGGCAAGGTCATAACCATACCCCAAAAGTAAAAACATCATGTTTCAGTTCTATGTGATACTCACTCTCTAATGTCCACACCTAGGTACTCACGCTCTAGTGTCCACACCTAGGTTATTTTTATACCATGTTTATTATAACTATTGAAGCGTGCTCTGATACCAAAATCTATAGCGCCCCGAATTTCCAATATGATATCTTAGAAATACGTGGCACAATTTCCAGCATCAACTTCAAATGTAATACTAAACACAGTCGAACACCAATAAAATTTTCAACTTTCATTATATTAATCTTTACATAGCACAGTGATATGGCTAAAAATGGGGTTAAATCGGAACCGTCCAGATTGGGCACGAATCTTGAAGCTCGGGGGTGAAAAGGTAATTTCACATACAAGCGGATCCAAAGCGAGTACTGGATCTCCTTCTCACAGACCCAATAACCCACGAATGGGTCTGCTCCAATTGGGCACGGGTCCCAACCCGAAGTGAGCCCAGACCAGCAAGAGACAAATCAGGGCCACTGATTTGACCAAGTCAACGAGCCTGATTTGCTCTCACCGAGAATCAAGAGGTTAGTTTCCTAAACAGACTGTGAGGAATTTTCTCCTAGCAGTTACACAGGGAACCAGGCCTCTAATCACTCCCCTGGCGACTATAAATACTTCCCCTCTGCCACTGTGACCAGGTTAATCACTTTTTCACCACTTTAAGCTCTTTCTTAATCTCTTATGATTACTGACAAGAGCGTCGGAGGGTGCGTCGCCGGAATCAACCCCGGTGTTTCGCACTTCCTTGCAGGTTGCGGCAGGAGCAAGAAGGCTTGAGTCAACTGTTCAGGTTTTTCTCGAGCTCACAAATTCTATGTGTTTACCCCCACACCGAAATCAGCGGTAACAGATTGGCACCGTCTGTGGGAAACAACCACACGAACAGCCTCGACCCCTTCTCTGTCGTCCTCTCCAGCCATGCCTCCAAAGAAGGTCAGATCTAGATGGTCAAACCGTGGGGCTAATCCCGCCGACCCTACAAAGGAAGCTCCTTTCAATCCTATTCCTCAGCACGATCTTCCTCCGCCGGCCCAGCAGGGCCAGCCTCCTCTTCCCAAGCAGCAACCCAACAATGGCCCTTCCGGCCATAACGGTCGGAAGCAGAAGCAGCCCCTCAACCCGGACCATGTCTCGGTCCATAACGGGTCCTCGGACTCAATCTTCTCATCATCCCGACCTCCGCAACACACTCCTGAACCGCCAGAAAGATGAGGACCTTTGCACTCACCTTGATGAGAGGCGGGCCCGAGAGGGAGCCTCCCGCCAGCATCATGGTGAGCGCTCGCCTCACCGCCGAGACGGCAGACGGTCTCCGGACCGAAGGGGCCGAGCGGCTTCGCCCGAGCGCCGAAGGAGGAGGCCACAGTCCCCCGCGGATCGGCATCATCGCAGGAACAATGACGCACCCATCACCCGTGCCGAGTTCCTACAATTCCAAGACACCGTACTGCAGGCTCTCAACCTTCGGCAGAACGCCCAAAATGCCCCGAGGGCTCCAACGCCCCCGAGGGATCCCAGTCCTCGTCGCCGAACCCGAAGTCCTTCCCCGGCTCCCAGCTGCCGGCAGCAGCACTACAGTCCTCGCCGATCCCAGGACTACCGGCGCCGCAGTCCGCGCTCCCCTTCTTATGAAGAGGAGTCCGGGGGGTCATATTATTACCAGCGGAGGGACGACGCCCTCATCCGCCGTCTCCATGAGGTGGAGAGGCGCATTGGCCGCATGGACAGAGAGGAGGAGTCCCGAGCAGGAACAGTCCGTCCCAGTAGACCCCCTTTCTCTCGGTCGATCATGGAGGCCCACATACCGAGGGGTTTCAAACCTCCGCAGTTTGAAACGTACTCAGGGGAATCCGACCCAGTTGATCACGTCGAAAGCTTCAAGACCCTGATGCTGATCCATCAAGCTTCCGACGCCGTGCTCTGCAGGACCTTCCCTGCCACCCTCAGGGGGTCGGCTCGGGAATGGTATTCCAGACTCGCTCCCTCCTCCATCTTCTCGTTCGAGCAGTTTGAAACACTGTTCATAACTCACTTCGTGAGTAGCAGGCGAGCCGAGAAGACAAGCCTCTCCCTACTGAACCTGCGGCAGGAAAGGGAAGAGAAGCTGCGGGACTATGTGAAGAGATTCACCGCAGAGGTCAGGTCTATCGCCTCCTTAGACCAGTCAGTGGCGACCGTGGCGTTCCAGTCGAACGTCCTCAACGCCAACCTCCGATCGTCCCTAGCCAAGAAGCCCCCGCATGACTTCGCCGATCTCCTCCTGAGGTGCGAGAAGTATATCCGAGCAGAGGAGGCAGAGGCCCTCCCGAGCTTCGGGGGGTCCTCCTCAGGGTCGAAGAGAAAGGCGACGGGGGAAGAGGGGTCCAAGAAGGCGCAGAAGGACAACGGCGGTCAGCGTCGCCCTCCCCCCAGATTTGAGAAGTTCACTCCCCTCACCACTAACGTCTCCACCATCCTAATGGAAGTGGAGAAGGAGGGAGTCATCCTTCCAGCTCCAAGGATGCACACCCCGGCAAAGAGGAGGAACAAAGACAAGTGGTGTCGTTACCATCGGGATCACGGCCACGACACAAACGACTGCCGGGCTTTGAGAGATGAGATAGAAGCCCTCATCCGGAGGGGGCAGTTAGCCAAATTCGTGAAGGCTAACGATCGGGCGGATCGCAACTCTCCTCCGCCTCGGGGGGCTAACAAGAGCTCCGAGCGACGCGAGGAGACACCCGAGTTTGAGGAAGAGTGGATTCTGCACCTGATCCACGGAGGGCCCATGGGAGGCTCCTCTAATTCCTCTCGGAAGGCCTTCGTCCGAGAGGTCAACTCGGTTCACAGTGCCCCTCCTCCCAAAGGTCTCGGCGTCCCTGTGTCTTTCTCCGATGCAGACCTCGAAGGGGTCCGAACCCCACACTGTGACGCCCTCGTCATCGACCTCCGCATGGCCAACTTCAAGGTGCAGAGGATCTTAGTAGACAATGGGAGTTCGGTCAATATTCTCTTCCTCTCGGCCTTCCGAGGCCTGCAGCTGTCCCGGGACCGTCTCAAGCCGGCCGGTTACACACTCCACGGGTTCACGGGGGTCCCGATAACTGTCGAGGGGGTGATAACCCTGGACGTAACTGCGGGAAGCGCCCCTACTACCCGGACCGAGCCGATGGACTTCATGGTCGTCGACGTCCCGACAGCGTATAATGTCATTCTAGGCTGACCCGGCCTAGCCGCCTTGGAAGCTGTCCCCTCGGCGTACCATTTGAAAATGAAGTTCCCCACTCGGTCGGGAGTAGGGGAAGTCAGGGGAAGCCAAGAAACAGTCCGGAAGTGCTACATGACTTCCACCGGGGGACCAGTGCTCTCGCTCGAGACACTAGAAATCCCCGAGCCGAAAGCTCGGCTAACGTCCGAACCGGCGAACGAGTTAGAAGAAGTGCTCTTCTCGGACGAGGACCCGAGCCAGAAGTTCCTCATCAGCAAATCCTTGCCGACCGCACTGTGCTCGGACCTGATTAAATGCATCCGGGATAACCGTGACTTGTTTGCATGGTCGGCCGCAGACATGCCCGGCATTTTCGAGGAGCTGCTCGTCCATCGCCTAAGTGTCGAACCGGGGTGCAAACCGGTTCAGCAGAAGAGGCAAAAGTTCGCTCCCGAGCGACAGCAGGCCATCAAGGAGGAGGTGGATAAACTGCTGAAGTCCAAGTTCATACAGGAGGTAAATTACCCTGAGTGGCTCTCCAATGTTGTAATGGTCAAGAAGTCGAACGGCTCCTGGAGAATATGCATTGATTTCACCGACCTGAATAAGGCGTGTCCGAAGGACCCATTCCCTCTTCCAAACATCGACACCCTCATTGATGCCACCTCGGGCCATGAGCTCCTCAGCTTCATGGATGCCTTCTCAGGCTATAATCAAATCCGAATGTTCCCTCTGGACATTCCGAAAACCTCCTTCATCACCGACCAGGACCTCTACTGCTATCGGGTCATGCCGTTCGGGTTAAAGAACGCGGGCGCCACCTATCAGCGCCTCGTCAATAAGGTCTTCCAGAACCAGATAGGTCGGAATATGGAGGTCTACGTTGACGACATGCTCGTCAAAAGCGTCTGAGGCACTGATCACATGGCCGACCCCCAGGAGGCCTTCGGCGTGTTGAGAAGGCATAGCATGCGGCTAAACCCGAATAAGTGTGCGTTCGGGGTCTCCTCGAGAAAATTCCTCGGCTTCATGGTAAGCCAACGAGGAATCGAAGCTAATCCTGAGAAGATTAAGGCCATATTAGACATGGCCCCGCCTCGGAACATCAAGGAGGTGCAGAAGCTTACCGGTCGGCTCGCCGCTATCGGTCGGTTCCTCTCGAAGTCGGGGGAAAAGTGCCTCCCCTTCTTCAAGGCACTCAGGGGGACTAAGGGTTTTGAATGGGGCCAACCACAACAGGAATCGTTCGACCAACTGAAGGCATACTTGGTGAACCCCCCTCTGCTCAGCAAACCGGTCCCGGGCGAGATTCTCTTCGTCTACTTGGTTGCTTCTGAGCAGACCCTAAGTGCTGTCCTGGTAAGAGAGGAGGACCGGTCCCAAAGGCCCATCTACTACGTGAGCAAGGTGCTTCGGGACGCCGAGCTCCGCTATCCGAGGATAGAGAAGATGGCCTACGCCCTAGTCACGGCGGCGAGGAAGCTTCGGCCATACTTTCAGTCCCACTCGATCGTCGTCCTCATCGACCAACCCCTAAAGCAGATCCTCTACAAGCCTGAGACCTCGGGCCGGCTGATGAAGTGGTCCATAGAGCTGAGCCAGCATGACATCTCTTACCAGCCTCGGACGGCAATTAAGGCACAGGCACTCGCCGACTTCATCGTAGAGTCCACTATCCCTGAGGTCGGCCACATCCCGAATGGACCTCCCATTTGGACAGTCTTCGTGGACGGATCCTCCTGTAATGAAGGAAGCGGCGCCGGCATCATCCTGAACGGCCCGGACGACTTCGTTCTCCAGTATGCGATCCGCATGAACTTCAAGGCCTCGAACAATGAGGCAGAGTACGAGGCACTCATTGCTGGTCTCGGACTTGCACGAAGTGCTGGGGCACAGCACCTCCGAATCCACAGCGATTCCCAGCTCGTCGTGAACCAAGTCTTGGGCGAGTACGAGGCCCGAGACGAGCGGATGGCGAAGTACCTCGCTAAGGTTCGGGCCCTCATGAGCCGGTTCGAGGAGGCGCTTATCCAGCGGGTCCCTCGTGAAGAGAACTTACAGGCCGATGCCCTCTCCAAATTGGCCTCGTCCTCCCTGCAAGGTCTCGAACAGACCGTACTGATCGAAGTCCTCTCTAAGCCGAGCATCGAAGACGAGACCCCTGGCTCGGCGGAATCGTTGCCGGTCATGTTACAAGATAATTGGATGAAGCCTTTAGTGGAGTTCTTAAGGGACGGGCTCCTACCCGAAGACCCCAAAGAGGCTCGCCGAGTCAGAACCCGGGCCGAGCGGTATGTCTTGATCGAGGGCATCCTATACAAACGCTCTTTCTCTTAAATAGACGGCCGACCGTACCTAAGGTGCCTCTCTCCGGAGTAGGCTGAATATGCCCTACAAGAGCTCCACGAGGGCATTGGAGGGGCACACTCAGGATTTAGGTCCTTGGCCCGAAAAGCTTTAAATTATGGATACTTCTGGCCGACCCTCCTTCAAGACGCCGAGCGACACGTTCGGCAATGCAGCTCTTGTCAGAGACACTCCAGCATCCGTCGCCTCCCTCAGGCCAACCTTGCTTCCCTATCAAGTCCCATCCCCTTTGCAATGTAGGGGATGGATTTACTAGGGCCTTTCCCTCCGGCTCCGGGTCAGTTCAGGTTCTTGGTCGTAGCCATCGACTACTTCTCGAAGTGGGTCGAGGCCGAGCCCCTCGCCACTATAACCGAGAACAAGGTGGTACAGTTCTTCTGGAAGAGCATCATCTGTAGGTTCGGCGTCCCCCGTGTCCTCGTGACGGACAACGGGACTCAGTTCACTGACGCAGCATTCCGAGCTCTGTGCGACGACCTTGCCATCCAGCAGCGCTTCTCGTCCGTTTCCCACCCTCAGTCGAATGGACAGGCAGAAAATGCTAATCGGCAGATCCTCGCAGGCATCAAGAAAAGACTGGACAAAAGTTCCAAGGGCTTATGGGTCGACCAACTCCCCAACGTCCTATGGAACTACCGCACGAGCAAGCGGACCCCCACAGGCGAGTCCCCTTTCAATCTCACCTATGGGTCCGAGGCCGTGATACCTCTCGAGGTCGGAATACCTTCCCCTCGGCTCACAGCCTATGACAAAGCACAGAATGCCAGGGACCTCAGAGCAGACTTAGACCTGATAGATGAACTGAGGGAAAGAGCGGCGATTCGGCAGCAGAGTTACCGAAGAAGGGTTGAACTGGCGTACAACAAAAAGGTCCGACCCGCCAACCTTAAGCAAGGAGATTTGGTCTTGAGAAAGCTAGCCATATCCTTCCCCAGTCAGAAGAGCAAGCTGGCTCCGAACTGGGAAGGACCGTACAGGATCACAAAGATAGTTCAGCCCGGAACATATCGTCTTGAAGACCTAGAGGGCAGAGAGCTTCCGAGGACCTGGAATGCCGACCACCTCCTAAAATACCAAGAAAGCGCTCCGGCGCCACTCTAAGTATCATAGGATATCGAGCCATTCCAGTCCTCTGACTTGTAACCTATTTTCATAAATTGTACTGATATCATAGGATTATCAATAAAGAAAGCTCTTTCGTGTTTTTGAATTCGCATGTTTCTCTCCCCTCTTATCACCTGCTTTTTAAATTGTGATTTCAACCAATGGTTCGGAGTCCACGTTCGGCTCGACCTCACCTCCTCGGCTCGTCCCCGGACGAACCAGGGGTAGACCGTCGTTCGGAACTGCTCTCACAACCGTTGAACTAAACCAATGGTTCGGAGTCCAACACTCGGCTCGACTTTACCTCCTCGGCTCGCCTCCGAGCGAGCCAGAGGTAGATCGCCGTTCGGAATTGCTCCCACAACCGTTGAACTAAACCGATGGTTCGGAGTCCAACACTCGGCTTGACTTTACCTCCTCGGCTTGCCCCCGAGCGAGCCAGGGGTAGATCGCCGTTCGGAATTGCTCCCACAACTGTTGAACTAAACCGATGGTTCGGAGTCCAACACTCAGCTCGACTTTACCTCCTCAGCTTGCCTCCGAGCGAGCCAGGGATAGATCGCCGTTCGGAATTGCTCCCACAACCCTTGAACTAAACCGATGGTTCGGAGTCCAACACTCGGCTCGACTTTACCTCCTCGGCTCGCCTCCGAGCGAGCCAGGGGTAGATCGCCGTTCGGAATTGCTCCCACAACCGTCAGTGGAGGGACACCGAAGATACGTCCGGCCACATAATCCGAGCACTCTTGCCTAATAGCCGAAGCCCGAAGCCCTACGCCTTCGGTCGGCTACCGAGCAAGTGCCTTCCCGAGCTCGCAAACGGAGAAAACTCACTTTCTCCTCAACTTTCGCACATGATCTCCATCAGACGGCCCAGATCTTGCCACCAACGCTAAACGACAAGATAGCGTTTTCTTGGGAACTGAGCCGCCTCGAGATTCGTGCCTGCATTCAACGGCTCAGATCTTGCCACTTGCGCTAAACGACAAGATAGCATTTTCTTGAGAACTGGGCTGCCTAGGGATTCGTGCCGTACCTTGTCAGAGTCGCTAAGCGACGAAATACTGTACTCATAGGTACCCGTTCGGTTCAACACTCTCGCCGACGGAACTAACACGCTCGGTTCGAGAATCTCGGCGCGACCAACACAGTTATAAGCAAGGCAAAAGTGCAGAGCAATGAAAGATAATTTATTAAACAACCAGGCCATAATACAAAGCACATCTTGTCCATAGTTACAAAGTGTTCGCAAACAAAATACATGACGCCGACCCACTATACTTAGCCCTCATATGGAAATATCTTCACTAGACTGTTCGGTCGACTGTTCGTCCTCCTCGGCTGATGGCTCCCCTCCATCTTTCCGAAGCCTCGCTACCACAGTCTGCAAGTGTCGAATCTCCGAGAGAAAATCGTCCCGCTCGGCTATGATCTTCGACTGGTTGTGCCGAATACACTTGATCCGAAGAGCGTTGCTGAAAGCGATTTGCGAATCTTCGTCCCCCCTGCAGGGCTCAACTCGGCGATCCTATTCTCCAGGCGTTGGATCTCCGCTTTCCGAAGGTCGAGGACGGACGAAAGGTGGGCCCGCTCACTCTCAGCTCGGCGCATATCCAGCTCGACGCTCCTAGGACTCAGAGCCGCCGCCCCAGAAGTGGCCTCGGATTCAGAGTCATCATCCGAGCCGTGGAAATCAGCATATGGGTCGACCGTCTTGAGCTGAAAAGAAAGGAGAATGAATTGCAAGTTTTCAATACGCTTCCGAGGCACAAGACTTGAAGAATTATCCAATCAAACTTACAAACTCATACATAGTGTCTTCACATACATCAAGACCGACCCTACTACAAAGTTTTACAACAAATCAGAAGAAACATAAAACGACATGATCAGGGCCTCTTCGGAAGGGGAACGCTTCGGTTTAAGGAAACGCGAGGACGACGAGGCCTGCCCTCCGAACTTGACCCTAAACCAACGAAGCGTGAACCCCCTTCGCTGCCGACCCTAATTGCGGCGCCGGCCGAGGCACCGCTCGACGAGACGGCTGCGCTACTCTGAGCGTCGACAGGGCTCTGCCTAGCCGCAGACGAACGTGCCGCAAGTTCGTAAAAAGAAATCCCTCTCTCGCTCTCTTTGCGAGTGCACGACGTACTGCGGACGTTAGCCCTTTCCGGCACAGGCTTGAGCGACGCGATCTCTTCCTCCAGTTCAATGATTCTGTCTCTCAAAGCGTCGTCCTTCGCCGACTTCTTCGGATGAGAAGGCCTTGACGAGCCGGAGACATTGGCACCATCGGTCGCGAGCCGTCGAAAGTGGGTGACCTCGATCCCCCTATCTATCGTAATCCTTCTGAGCCAGTCGACTTCGGCCAATAGCCTCTTGCGCTCAGCCGACGCCTTCTCCAGCTCGGAAGTCAGCTTCTCTTCCGCCGCCGAGCGTTCTTTCTCCGCTAATTCCAAGTGTTAGACCTCAGCCAAAAGGTCGTCATTCTCCTGCTCGGCGGCCGTGAGCTCTCTACGGAGCCGCTCGACTTCGCCTTCGGGACAAGGAGCTTGGGGGTACTTCCGCAGTTGCCACAGCTCGCGACAATACCTCCGCACAGCTGCCTTCGTCTCCTCCAGCCTTCCGAGTAGGAGAAACCGATTCTGTCGGCTGTTCAAAAGCTCACCCTTTGTTTTTGCCAGCTCCTTCCGAAGGTATACAACCTCCGTGATCGGACCGAACTTCACCTGAAAAGCGGAGATAAATCCGATGGGGCAATACACGGAAACATCTACAACTAGTCACACACAAATCCGAGGCTCAACACTTGGATAAATTTTGGCCAAACAAAATGTTTTCATTCAAAACCGGGGAGAAAGTTTTACAAAAGCGGTGGCCAGTCCGCAGTTGGGCTTACAAAAAAAAAGACTAAAAAAGAGAGACAACCGAGTCAGGGATCGACCTTTTTGCCGCTCGGGTCCGTCGACCCCCCGGTCTTGTCTCGCCATCGCCCTCGCCTCCGCCTTCGCTCCCACTCTCCTCCTCGGAGTCGTCCTCCTCCTCGCCCTCAACTTCGGTCTCCCCTGGGCCTTCGACACCTTCCGTCTCTCCCTCAGGGTCGAGCAACCCTTCGGGAACACCCTCCTCCCCTTCCACGGGGTCGTAAAAGTGGTAGGAGGACGTGTCGAAGCCCGGGTTCTTGGCGGCTACGTGGAGCAGGGCTCGACCGTAGGCATCCTCCATGTTCTGGAGCATGTGCTGCGCGGCCTCCTCCTGCACGGCCTTCCTCACCTTCTTCACCTTCTTCTGGTGTTTGGCCATGATCTTCTCGGCCCTCTTCCGAGCCCTCTCCGCCTCCGACCGAGCGTTGGCCAATGCCTCCTTCAGTTCGGCAGCCTCCTTCTCCGAGGCCTCAAGTTTGGCCGCCGCATCCTTCGACAGCTGAATGGCGTCGGCCAGCTGCTGCTCCAGCCCCTTCACTTCAGCACCCCTCTTCGCCGAGAGGAGCTGCTCGGCATCAAGCAGCTGCGTGGCCTTGACGCGCTCCGCCTTCTCCCGCTCGTTCTCCTGCTCCTTGTTTGCAAACTCCTCGAGCAGGAAATTGAAGTGGCAGAGAGTCTGAAAAGGAACGACACATTAAAATTCGAACCCAAAGACTTAGAAAAATTCTAAGAGAGAAATTTTGATGAGGGAGAGCTCGGCCTACTTACCGACATAGTATTCCGAGCAATCTGCATCACGGCGTCCCCTGCTAGCCCGGCCTTTAGGGTCGCTCGATCCTTTGGGGTCGGCAGGTGCCTCACCGCCTCCATGCAGATGTTGCCGTCGCCCAAGAAGTCATCGACGTTCATCACCTGCCAGTCAGGGACGAAGATCTGCTTATGACGCTCGGTCAAGATCTTCTCCGTCTCGGCAGTGAGGGGCGGAACTTGGAGGGACAACGCCTCCTTCACACCGAACGCACCGCTCGACGAACATTGGTGATTAAGTTCGGGAACTATGAATAGACAATTGCACTAGAGAAAGTGGGTATGTTTAATTTTACTTTGTCTGAAATTGTTTATACCTTTCTATGCTGATGTCCACATAATAAGAAATCTTGGTGGTTGAGTCTATTGTGATTATTATTCTCCCTATTCATAATTTTAGTTTGCTTGAGGACAAGCAAAATCTAAGTTTGGGAGTATTTGATGAACACAATATTATTCACTTTCTAGAGCAATAATCTTGTTATAATTAGACATTTAAAAGCTCTATACGTGGTATTTAACTCCTATTTTCTCTTTTCCACAGGAAACAGCTTATAACAGAAAAACGAAGCAGATTCAGGACTTCAAGGATAATACACAGCAAACTGCAGAGGATCAGTCGACTGGTTCCCCAACACAGGCGACTGGACAAGAGAAGCTGATTTTCCACAACTCTCGTCACAGTCGACTTACTCCCAAAACTAGTCGACTGGTATGATCAAATAGGAAATCTTCAAAAGTCTCGACTCAGTCGACTGGTTCGAAGACAAGTCGACTGGTCTGCGGCGGAGTAAACAGATAAGATATTCGAAGATTCACCCAAATCTAATTCCGAATCTATTTGAAACCAGATCTTATGCAACGAATCAAATCTAGAGACTGGGAATTGGCAAGAGCACGTGGTGAACAGATAAGGAAAGAAAGAAGAAAAGAGAAAGATATAAATCATCAAATAAAATAAAGAAGGATTTTGCTGAAAAAGTGGAAACCCTAATTCTCAGCCGTATTCTATAAATATCAGAAAAGAAGCATTATTCAGGGGATCCGCCAGAAAGCATCTATCTCTTGGAAGCAACTAAATCACCAAGTTCCTGAACAAGCAACCAGTGCTTCATTCCATCAACATCGAAGAAGGAGAAAGAAGATCCAGCAACCAGAAGGAAGTCGACTGTGTGACAGCCAGTCGACCTTATTGCCGAAATCCATTAGTTTATTTTCTTCTCTCTTTATTCTTTTATGTTGATCATGTATTTGAACTTGTTAAGCAATAAAAGTATTATTATGTGGAACTAATTTCATAGTTGGGTAGATCGAAGCCATAGTTATGTAGTGCTATGTTCTTTTGAATCCTTCTATTTTACTTATTGATTGAATCTAATTGAATTGATATAGATTGATAACAGTCAAACTTGTTCAGGAGTTATAAGTACAGTCGACTGAAGGTGAGAGCCAGTCGACTGCCATACAGAATCTGATATTATCAAGTTTGTGAGTTAGAAATCTGAATCTGTTATATGAGCATATTGAGACGACCCGTATCTCGTGCTCGTAACTTGTAACAAGGGAATCTTTAGGATTCTTGGTTCAATCAACTTAAAGGATCTAGATCTGATACCAATTTCTAGAACTTTAAGTGTTTGTTCGTTTCCACTGTGCTTATGCTTTTGTTAAGTATAACTTAGTAGATACCATGCTAAAATACTTAGGGAAGAAACGAATTAGAGTAGATACCATGCCTAATTCTTGGCTTAGGGAAACAATACTTTAAGGAGTAGATACCATGCCCTCAAGGTGAACAAACATGAGTAATTAGAAGTAAATTCAGAAGGCAACTTAGCATTACTAACTATTGGTGGAGATCAACCACCCAACTATTCAAGAGATATTTGTGATTCAACACCTCTCATCTTAGTTTTAATCTTTTAGTTCTTTTAGAATATTATAAAAACTCTTATTCATTTTTATTATTAGTTTTATTGATTAGTAAGTTGAAGTCTACAATCTCTGTGGGATCGACCCTTGCTGTTACTACGATTCGATTCGTGCACTTGCGAGGTTTTATAATTTGTGTCTAGTTTTATCTATTTATTTAGGTATCTAGATTGCACAACAAGTTTTTGGCGCCGTTGCCGGGGATTGTTTAGTATTTTAACTTACAAATCAGTAAAATCTTTTTCTTTTTATTTTATTTTATTTCTTCTTTTTCGTTTCTAACATTTTCTTTTAGTTTACTTTCTGCACAAACAGGGTCAGACCAGTCGACTGTCTCCAAGGACCAGTCGACTGCACAGCGAAGAAATCCAAAAGCAACAATGGGTGAAAGAATATTAAATCGAGTACCAATGCAAGACAAATTCATTCCAGAGAATATTAAGCAACCGTCTTGCATAGCTTTTCAACCCAAAGTCACAGGAAATATGCATCTATCACCTCAATTACTTAGCATGGTTCCCCACTTCAATGGTAGACTAGATGAAGATCCGCACTTACATCTACAAGACTTCTTTGATCTTTGCAGGACACAAAGCATCCAAGGGCTTACCCCAGAACAAATCAGGTTAATCTTGTTTCCGTTTTCTTTAAAACTTAATGCTAAGTTGTGGTATAATTCTTTGGAACCAGGATCAATTAATTCATGGGAGCAATTGGCAACAAAATTCTTGAAAGAGTTCTTTCCAGCCCAGAAAACCCGACAACTAAAAAGGGAGATTCTACTTTTCCAACAAAAAGATGGCGATTTGTTTTTCGAGGCGTGGAAGGACTTCAAAAACAAGCTTTTCAAGTGTCCTACGCATAACATACCTAAGGATGACCAGGTACAATCATTTTATGAGGGTTTAAATGACACTAACAAAGCAATTGTAGATGCAGGTTGCAATGGAATGTTGATGAGGAAGAGTGCTGAGGAGGCAATAGAGTTATTTGAAGAACTCAGCGAGAACTCACAACAATTCTCAACAAGGAGGGGTCTTTCGAAAAAACAGGGAGTATACGAAATTTCTCATAATAATAACATGCAATTAGAAATGGAAACCATGAGCAAAAGGATTGATATACTTGTGAATTCAACATTGGGTGGCGTAAAAAACCAACCAAAAGAAATTTGTGCAAATTGTTTTCAATCTAACCATACAACTAATTCATGTCCCATGTTTTCTTTCGCAGGTCAGGAGCACACAAACTACGAAGAACAGGGAATGTACCAGCCCCAGAACAATTTTTTTTAAACACGTATAACCCAGGGTGGCAAAACCATCAAGGCAATCAATTCACACCAGGGCATACGCAGCAATTAGTGGGTGAGAATGGGTATGATAGGCCAGCACAAGAAAAGAATAAGTTGGATTTCGAAACCACAATTCTTCAACTACTCCAACAGCAACAGCAAACAAGCGATCAACAAGGACAGGCCATTCAAAAATTGGAATTTCAAATTGGTCAACTTGCTACGGAGTTAAGTGAAAGAAAGGCAGGAGAATTCCCATCACAAACCATACCCAACCCTGGAGGACAAGAACAGCTCCAATCAAGGACAACACTAGAGGAAGAGATTGAGTTTAAAATGTTTGATGCACTGCAATTTCCACACGATGATCATGAATGTTATAATGTTGATATGGTTCAGGAAATTTGTGACCAAACATTTCAGGAAAATAGTGTTGATCCATCACAAGAAAAAACTACACTCCCTCTAACATTATTTCATGTTGAACAGGAATACGATGGCGGCAGGATTGCAGAGACAGTACATCACTTTGAAACTCCAAAGCCATATTCAGGTAAACTCGCACCTGCATGTGAAAATATTATGACTGATAACGCTTTTGTCCCCGCAGACCAGCCGACTGATGAACAGGATAAGTCGACTGGTGAACAGAACAAGTCGACTGGTGAATTGAATAAATCGACTGCTACCAGGCAACCAGATGAGGAGCTGAAGCCACTACATGAACGTTTGGGGGAAAAACATACAGTACCTGTGACAGTTGCTGCAAATTTCAGGATACATGAAGAAGCAAGGCTGCAGGGAGTCTTGCAAAATCACAATGGTGCATTAAGATGGACCATTGCTGATAAACTGATGTCAAGATGGTACGGTCCATAAAATGTTGCAAAGGTTTCCCCCACATGGAGCATTGACGAAAAATCAAACGTTCAAGGTGATTGGGCAGAGGGGGAAACCTTACAATAAGATGAGTTTTGAGCCGCGAGCCATTCACTACATTGCACAAACTCATCAAGTCTAGCTGAAGACAAGAAACACAGCGCTTGTTGGGAGGCAACCCAATTTTTCAGGGGAGTATTTACACTTTCCCTTTATTTTATTTCAGTTATTCATTATTATTCTTTTAGTTATTTTTATTTTCAGTATCTCCTTACTAGATGGTGACACATGCCTATTTTTATATTTTCTTTCGAACATTGAGGACAATATTCCATCTAAGTTTGGGGGTATTAGGGTTATTTATATTTTAATTTTTTAGAATAAACAATTTCTTATAAAGTAAGAAGCAGGATACTCATTTACTTTAGGATTGTTGAGTTTCATAATTCCCTACGAAGTTACAAAAGCCATGCGATTATACATAATAAACAAATGTGATGCTTTTTCTGATGATTATTCCCTTTAGATCTAGTCCTAAATCGAGTTTAAGTAAATAGAGTGATAAAATATATATATGTATATATTTAAATAAAGTCAATCTACTCCAATGTTTTGAGTGCTTAGTAACTAGGGGTATTCATCACCAATGTTTACCTTTACGTCAAACGGCAACTTGAAATATGAGTATGAAAAGCACTTTAGAGTTTGTGACCTGCTGAGTAACCGGGTGGATCCATCACAAATGTTTCGCATTCGCGTCAAAAGGCAAGTGACATCTTTAGAGAAGAGACTACTAAAAAAAAAAAAAAAAAAAAAAAAAAAAAAAAACTCTAGTTTGCTACTCGGTTTGTAGTAGAGAAAAGGGATAATCACAGACTGAGTAGTTGCATACTATAACTACATTAATCGCATGACAAATATGATTAAGTTCGGGAACTATGAATAGACAATTGCACTAGAGAAAGTGGGTATGTTTAATTTTACTTTGTCTGAAATTGTTTATACCTTTCTATGCTGATGTCCACATAATAAGAAATCTTGGTGGTTGAGTCTATTGTGATTATTATTCTCCCTATTCATAATTTTAGTTTGCTTGAGGACAAGCAAAATCTAAGTTTGGGGGTATTTGATGAACACAATATTATTCACTTTCTAGAGCAATAATCTTGTTATAATTAGACATTTAAAAGCTCTATACGTGGTATTTAACTCCTATTTTCTCTTTTCCACAGGAAACAGCTTATAACAGAAAAACGAAGCAGATTCAGGACTTCAAGGATAATACACAGCAAACTGCAGAGGATCAGTCGACTGGTTCCCCAACACAGGCGACTGGACAAGAGAAGCTGATTTTCCACAACTCTCGTCACAGTCGACTTACTCCCAAAACCAGTCGACTGGTATGATCAAATAGGAAATCTTCAAAAGTCTCGACTCAGTCGACTGGTTCGAAGACAAGTCGACTGGTCTGCGGCGGAGTAAACAGATAAGATATTCGAAGATTCACCCAAATCTAATTCCGAATCTATTTGAAACCAGATCTTATGCAACGAATCAAATCTAGAGACTGGGAATTGGCAAGAGCACGTGGTGAACAGATAAGGAAAGAAAGAAGAAAGAGAAAGATATAAATCATCAAATAAAATAAAGAAGGATTTTGCTGAAAAAGTGGAAACCCTAATTCTCAGCCGTATTCTATAAATATCAGAAAAGAAGCATTATTCAGGGGATCCGCCAAAAAGCATCTATCTCTTGGAAGGAACTAAATCACCAAGTTCCTGAACAAGCAACCAGTGCTTCATTCCATCAACATCGAAGAAGGAGAAAGAAGATCCAGCAACCAGAAGGCAGTCGACTGTGTGACAGCCAGTCGACCTTATTGCCGGAATCCATTAGTTTATTTTCTTCTCTCTTTATTATTTTATGTTGATCATGTATTTGAACTTGTTAAGCAATAAAAGTATTATTATGTGGAACTAATTTCATAGTTGGGTAGATCGAAGCCGTAGTTATGTAGTGCTATGTTCTTTTGAATCCTTCTATTTTACTTATTGATTGAATCTAATTGAATTGATATAGATTGATAACAGTCAAACTTGTTCAGGAGTTATAAGTACAGTCGACTGAAGGTGAGAGCCAGTCGACTGCCATACAGAATCTGATATTATCAAGTTTGTGAGTTAGAAATCTGAATCTGTTATATGAGCATATTGAGACGACCCGTATCTCGTGCTCGTAACTTGTAACAAGGGAATCTTTAGGATTCTTGGTTCAATCAACTTAAAGGATCTAGATCTGATACCAATTTCTAGAACTTTAAGTGTTTGTTCGTTTCCACTGTGCTTATGCTTTTGTTAAGTATAACTTAGTAGATATCATGCTAAAATACTTAGGGAAGAAACGAATTAGAGTAGATACCATGCCTAATTCTTGGCTTAGGGAAACAATACTTTAAGGAGTAGATACCATGCCCTCAAGGTGAACAAACATGAGTAATTAGAAGTAAATTCAGAAGGCAACTTAGCATTACTAACTATTGGTGGAGATCAACCACCCAACTATTCAAGAGATATTTGTGATTCAACACCTCTCATCTTAGTTTTAATCTTTTAGTTCTTTTAGAATATTATAAAAACTCTTATTCATTTTTATTATTAGTTTTATTGATTAGTAAGTTGAAGTCTACAATCTCTGTGGGATCGACCCTTGCTGTTACTACGATTCGATTCGTGCACTTGCAAGGTTTTATAATTTGTGTCTAGTTTTATCTATTTATTTAGGTATCTAGATTGCACAACAACACACAGCGGAATACAATACACCTTAAATTACAAAATTCTTTTACAACAATTTCCGTTACAACAATACATAACCCATTACACCACTTTAACTCATGCATCCAAAATCCAAGCAACAAGTAATCACCTGTAAAATATGAGGCTAGAGATAACCCTAACCCCCAAAACTAAAGGGGTCAGCCATAATGGTATGAGTGACATAAAAACAAAAGCAACATAAATAAACATGAAATATGGAATCATAAACTACATGTAATAAAGACAAGAATAAATGAATTAAGAAATAACAATGGAACATGAAAACATCAAGTGTAGCTAGACTAAGTGTCAAGTGTAGGAAAACAAGGACAACACATGCATAAACCAAGCCAAGAAAACATCAATTCTATATGCTGACTCTCTAATGCGTACTTGTCGGAGTTTATGCATCCCACTCTACATAGGTCCGGTGCAAGCCCTTAACGTCTCCACATTGTAGGTTTAATCCTCCGTTATGCAGCTAATCCAAACACGATGACTACTACGAGATAAAGATAAACTGTGAGTATTAGCCTATGCCCCGATAATTTCGAAGGTCAATCTCTATCCATAGATAACTTCGGAGACTATTTCACTCACACCTGGGAGTCTTCGAGAATACCCCATACCGCAAGCGATGGCACCTCATCACACGAATACCACATGAGCGCTGCCTCGACCCCGATAATTTCGGAGATCAATCCCACACCACAGGTAATTTCAGAGACTATTTCACTCACACCTAGATAATTTCGGGGATTATCTCACACCGCAAACCATACTGAGGTCCATAACCCATGTTCTCGTTCATCATATCACCACTAGTGCCTGTCCTTATCATTTTGGTTATTTAATTACTTTACGAATTGCCTAGAGTTGGTGTACCCCACCGGACTTAACTCAACAACTGATCAACTAAAATGCCTCAACAGGCCCAAACATAAATATCTCAATTGCCGGTATACTAAGGTCACACACACCCTCTAGAGTCTCACACCCAAATATCCAAACAAAACTTCCAACATAAATTGCTCAGTTAACTCACATGAAAACATATGTTCAGTAGAAGATAAAATATAGAATAGTAAGTTATAGATTAAAAACATTTAGAGGATAAATCATTTAAAAGAACATTCAAAGATATAAGGATACATCAGTATCAGTCGATTATAGACAAGCGTAAGTCGACTGTCCAGAAAGAAAATTCAATAGTTCTAAGTATAGCAGTCGACTGTAAAAGGTTATAGGTCGACTGTCCAGAGAAAAATCCAATTCTTAGGGGGACATCGAAACAGAGCAGACTCAGTCGACTGTAAAGATGAGTCAGTCGACTGTTCCACGTGATAATTTAAAACTTCAGAAAAATTACAGCAGCCAGGCAGCGACGGTTGACTGGAAAGTCACACCGGTTGACTGCCGACCTGCAGACTGCAGATTTTGGTTGTGCATATTTCAACCGATACGTAGTTTTACTTTATGAAATCGATTTCTACTAAAAGCATATTTCTTATTTGATCAAATACAACTTGTAGGATATATAATCGTCCATAAAAAACTAAATCAAAACTACTTGAATTTATGAAAATAGTGATTTGTTAATTTCTTTCAATCAAACATGAATTGTGCATATAATCAAAAATAGAGTTTCTTTAAAAAAATTAATTGTTCATTGAAATAGCTTCATATTCAGATCCAAACCATATCAATACCAAGTCCTCAAAAGATCCCCAATTTAGTTGTATTCATCACTCAATCCAATTTATCTCAAATCCAATTCTCGAGACATGATCTCCTAATTCATTAGTCCTTCTCAAAATTTCCTCAAACTCAATCACCATTATTAACTCATGAACATGAACAAATGTAACATTTCTATAATCAAGATGTGTTCATCAAAACTCAATGATAATAAGAACTCACATCATCCATATGCAAATCTATCCATAGATAATTAGGGTTCATAAAAGAATAATTTTTAATTCATCAATTCATCCAATCTATCCAATCCATCATGTACATATTCATAATCAAATCCTAACATGCTTTCTAGTAGATGAAATACCATATACAACATTACCAGAATAAAACAAAACAAATTATATCACTCGCATACGACATACACAAAATAAAAAGGAAACAAACAAGTCACTCACCTCAAATGAAGAAATATAACAAGAAAAGCCCTTCTTTTGCGAAATCCAAGATCCCCTCCTTAAATCTCCAAGAAATAATAAAACCTTTGTGTTGTGCAGCGAAAGACGACTGCACTTCACTCTTTTAAATAGGCCGGAATAGGAGAATTAGGGTTTTTGAACACATTTGCAAAATAACCCTTTTAAAGTATAACTTTACATAAATAGATCCCTATACTTGGAAACTTGATAAAACCAATTAAATTGAGATTTAAAAATAAAATAAACACTTTATTTTCCAGCCGGCACTATTTGAAAAATTCAGAAAAAATAGTTTTGCACTTTCATCCCTCAAAATGACAATTTTGCAAAAAGATCATTCTTTTCGTAATATTTGCAAATAGGTCTAATAAATATCAGAAAATTCTAGAAAAATTACAAACAAATTCCAAATAATAAATAATGATTTTCCACAAAATAATTTTGCCTTTTGAACTTTCCTAGAAGATATTTGCACGTGTTTTGCACGTGTAAAAAGATAAATCTTCAGAAATATTTATTAAATCTTCAAAAATCACTTTAATTCATTTATAAGTCTTTAAAATTATATTTAAAAATACGTGATACTATAGTTATCCTGTTGCTGATCCACATAATTATCCTGCGTGCTCCATCTTGATGTATTTGCTCAAATTAGTTTAAGAATGAATGATCAAGTTGCAGATAATTTGTCTTTTAATCCATTAATAAGTGTTTTGTACGTATATATATTCAGCCTTCATGTTCTGACAAAAAATGTACACCACACTTGGCTATCAGTCTTCAAATAAATTAGGCATGTTCATCTGTTAAATAGTGTAGATAACCTATGATGGAATTTCCAGGGAATTATATGGCACTTATCTATCATGCATTAGATCACTTACGCATGTTGCTTGATTTCTACAAGTTTTTTTAAAGTATATTTTTGTTTTTCGTATTGATGGAGAATAACCTAACCCCATATTACTCGACATGATAGCCAAAATAAAATTTCATTGTCATCTATACAATACCCACTGTGAATTATGTGCAGGTTATCTATGGAGTCCAATGTATGAAGTCAGTTTCTTTCTCCAGTCAAAGCAAAATCTTTACATCGGTCAGAATGCAACCAGCTCCAATGCATTTCCGAGTTTCTTGCGCTGTGTGTTTCTTTGTTACCCCACTTGTTAGGATATTTTAGGCAACACAATAGATAGTTTATAAATACAATTTACAGATGATTACATGGAGCAAGCAATCTCTTAGTTATGATAGATTTTTTCACAAATTAGCAAGTATTTTGCATCATCTGCAGGTCGACAACAATAGTGCAATATAAAGACCCTCTAATTCAGCTGTAAAAGTTCTGAATGTACATCAAATTTGAAGTCTATTTAAAACTTATTCAGAATTATTTTTTGAGATAGTTTGATATTTTGGTTGTTAAATGCTTTAATATTTATTTTATTTTACACAATTCATTTAATTTGATGGCTATACCTTTTTGTAGGCGTGCATCGCACGTGCATTATACTAGTATAATAAAACACAAAGAAAGCTATCAAGTGGCTCTCCTTCAATACCCTAAAATCAAAGCCACAGATCTAATCTCACAAAACACATTCCCCCCCCCCCAACAAAGTTTCCCTCCAAAACTCAAATTCAAATTCCCCCAAAACAACTCCTTTATATATTTAATTCTCTCTCTCTCTCTCTCTCTATATATATATATATATATATATATATATACACACACACACACACACACACACACACACACACACACACACACACACACACACACACACACACTTATGGAAACATGGACTTTTATGCCTCAATTTATAATTATTTTTCAACATATATTAATGAAAACATGGACTTTTATTTACAACTAATTATTGTCATACTATTCAAACTTGAGCTATATAATTGTTGATTTACTATTTACAAGGCTTTTCATATGCTGTATTGTTCTGAAGACGTGCCGTAGGCACATGCCCACGGGCAAATCTAGTTCTATTATAATACTAAAAGGTGAAGGCTAAAAATCGGGAATTTTGGGTTTTTTAAAATCTTCAGAAAAAAATACGCTGAAATGTCCCTTTTACCCTTGGTATATTGGTATGGCTTTTGGAAGTTAATCAATTGTAGCTTGAGTTAGGCCAAAATGTCATTTTTACCCTCAATTCAAGTTGTGGTTGCTTTCCGCAGATTTTTTTCCCCTTATATAAGCCCTATTTTAAAAATATACCCCATAGAGTTCTTTCACCAAAAAAAATTCAAAGGCTCATTTTTTTTGCCACGTCAGCATAGGCCGCTGATGCGGTTTATTTCTGGGAGACGTGTGGATGCACCAGGTGTGAGTTCGGACTCAATTTGTAGTTGAAGGAGAAAGCTGCTCGTCTGACGACCCTAGGCTGACCGGGCGGACCCTGTGGCGACCTCGGGGTGGTTCGGAGATCTGGGCTCGGATCAGAGGATTCGGATCCGAGGTCTTGTGTACCTGCAGACGGTCCTGAAACACCGGGGTTTGTCCCGGTGGCGGACCCTCCGACGATCTAGTCAGTCTCTGTGAGAGAGTAGCAATAATTAGGTGAATTTAAGTGGCAAAAGATTGATTACCTGAAAAGGTGGGTGAGGGTCTAGTATTTATAGAGAATCCCAACCGGGTTTGGATCCGCTTGGGGGCCGGGTCTGAACCCGAAAGCCCATGGGCCTGTCGTGGCAGAAGGCCCAGGGGGTTTAGGGCTGACGTGGCAATACCAGGAGTGGTATAGGGCTGTCGTGGCAAAACCCTGAGTGGTATAGAGCTGACATGGCTGATCGTGGGTCTTCTGTGCTTCTGGGAGAATCGGAGGGCCTAGGCTGTGCCAGGTCATCCCCCTGCTTCGCCAGAGAGGGGGGGATGGCTCATGGGGCTGTCACGGATCGGATACCGAGGACCACTGAGGCTCGTCGGATACGAGGAGGCCAGCTCTGGGGGGGTGCACTTAAGGTTCGGCGCCGACCCCGTAATGGTTCGAAGCCGAGCTAGATTTCTATTTTTACCTTTCTTGAGTGAGAGTTGTATTGGGCCCTGGTTGGGCCCGCAGGCCATTTTTACCCTACCACACAAGCCCCCCACTCATGCGGGGGTGCGGGAGCTAGCCGGGGAGGAGTGTTCATGGTCGTGGAAATGGGATGGCAAATCGTTGAATCTTCCGAAGGAGAGTACCCTGGTGCCCGGCCCAACCTCGACATGACGAGGGATTACGTGTTTGACAAGGGTGATGCGAGACGTTGTTTCTTCCTGAGAAGAAGGCCCTGGTGCTCGACCGAACCTCGAGATGACGAGGGTTTATGTGTCGGCAAGGGTGATGGCGAGCCGTTGCTTCTTCCTGAGAAGAGTACCCTGGTGCCAGACCGAACCTCGAGATGAGGAGAGATTATGGGTCGGTAAGGGTGATGGCGAGCCGGTGATTCTTCCTAAGAAGAAGGCCCTGGTGCTCGACCGAACCTCGAGATGACGAGGGATTATGTGTCGGCAAGGGTGATGGCGAGCCGTTGTTTCTTCCTGAGAAGAGTACCCTGGTGCTCGACCGCACCTCGAGAAGACGAGGGATTATGTGTCGGCAAGGGTGATGGCGAGCCGGTGATTCTTCCTAAGAAGAAGGCCCTGGTGCTCGACGCACCTCGAGATGACGAGGGATTATGTGTCGGCAAGGGTGATGGCAAGCCGTTGTTTCTTCCTGAGAAGAGTACCCTGGTGCTCGACCGAACCTCAAGAAGACGAGGGATTATGTGTCGGCAAGGATGATGGCGAGCCGGTGATTCTTCCTGAGAAGAAGGTTTGAATCGCGTGGTCTGTCGCTTTAGCGGAGTCTTGATGGCGCTTTCGGGATTCGTGTGATGGTCCATTTTTCTAGGGGCATTAAATGACGCTGCCAGCCTGAACGCAGGTGGCGCATGGGCTTCCGTAGATTGGCTTTCCCAATGTCATAAAGGCGGGTCTTGGGGGAGGCTATAAATACCTCTCCCTCCCCTAGCGAGTTTAATCACAGCAAGGGTGGTTCAATGGCCACCTGAGGTGTCTGCTTCGGCGGGCGTCTCTCTTCTAAAAAACTTTATTGTGGCGCCAAAGGGGCCTCGAATCGGTGGCGACTCTGCCGTCTGGATCCTTTTTCGGGTCAGACGACTTCCATACGGATGTCTGGCCCGAGAAAGATCGGGACGGGAGGGGCATCCATCGTGTCCTGGATCTGGGGGTGAAGAGCCTCGGATATGCGGATCGATCTTTATTCTTGGTAGGGTTCTAGGCGATGGTGGCTTTCCTCCCACCTTCGAACAATTCGGGATTTCGGTCGACGAGGCCTTAAGTCCCGAGCTGTTCGAGGGTGAGAGAGGAGCCGACCGAGCTCTGGAACCTGGGGCGCAGGCAGTGGTGGCTTTCCTGCCACCCGGGAACGATTTGGGGTTTTCGGCTGTCGAGGCTGTAAGCCCCAAGTTGTTCGCGGGTGAGAGGGGAGCCTACCGAGTCCTGTAGCCTTAAATCTTTAACAAGGAAAAATTTTTCGCCGAGCACTTCATCCGGCCCGACCCCTGTGTCTGGTTGCCAGCCTGGCACTGGATGATGTCAGAAGCCCATGTTTCGAGGACGTGGCACGGTTTTCTAGGCGGCCGCTACACGTCAATCGGTGAACAGTGATTGCAGAAATCGAGGAGTCGTTTCTCCCCTCTATAAATGTTCCCCCCTCTCCCCCTATCGTCCACTTCTCATATCGCCTCTTTCTCTTTCTAACAGATCTCCCAATATCTCAGTCTTCTTTCCCACCATTCGCTGTACCAGGTTCGTTCTTCCGAGGCGACCCCCGGTTTGTTGGTAAGTTTGTTTTTAGTTTAGGCATAGATGGATAGGGCTCAGTCGGGCTCGTTGGCATCGACGTCCGGGGGGGGGCACAAAACGCGCCTCCAGACTGACTTCACGGGAGGAGTCGGATCTCGAGGGGGAGTCTGTTGGTGAGGAACAGCCAGTGTATGACGTGAAGCCGCTGCGGTCTCGGAGGCTTTTTGTTGTGGAGAGTAGTGATTCTGAGGAAGAGGGGGGCAGTAGTTCTGCCGAAGTTCAGATTCTACGGATGGTTTCTGGAGAGGAAGGGGGAGCCGAAGGGGCTCAGATTGGAGGTCAGGGCGCGGGCTCGAGCTCCATGCCGATAGGTCTGGGGCGATTATCTACCCCCTCCCCTGAACGGACCAAGAAGAAGAAGAGGGCTCCGAAGAGGAGGGGGTCGAGGATTGGGGGCTCGAGTCAGGCGCCTGTTAACTTGACGACAGGGTCACCCGTACGGTCTAAGCCGTTCCGTCGGTACCCCGACGATCTTTCTGATAAGGAAGAGTGTGGGGTCCAGCCGTCGTCGCCGAGCCGGAAGAGGGTGATAATGGACGCATTTCCGACCGTTCTGGAGGCAGGTAACTTAGAGGCTTTGCGGTCGGCATACCATATAGGATCCGGCTATGAGCTCATGTTGCCGAGGTCCACTCTTCGACCGACCAACCCTCTGCCAGATCGGTATTGCGTCTTCCCCGTGGATGCCTTTATCTCCGGCTTTAGGTTGCCCGTTCACCCGTTCGTCCGAGAGGTGCTGAACTGGGCGTCCTTGGCACCGATGCAGTACGGGCCCAATTCCTGGAAGCAGATCATCTGCTTCGTGTTGTTGTGCGAGGAGCAGAGGGTACCTCTTCGGTTGAACGTCTTCCGAGCGATGATGATGATTGGCTCGTCGGCTGAGGGTATCTATTACATTTCGCCCCGGGGCAAGTCGAAGTTTGTTCATGGTCACCCGGACTCCATCAAGGAGTGGAAGAAGAAGTATCTAGTGATCCGGAGTGAGGAACCTTGGGATATTCCCACTCGGTGGAATCACTACAAGCCGAGCTATAAAACGCCGAGGCCGAGGGACCTGACTGCCGAGGAGTGGGGTTTTGTTGAGCGTCTCCGTTTGTCATATAGCGTCGACTGGGCGAAGGTGACCGAGGGCCACTTGACGAATGCCGGACTGAGCCCGGCCGATCCATGTATGTAGTTGTTTCTTTCTTTTTGGCTTTGTTGTTCCTCCGTGCTCATTGTCCTTACTGGACTTTTTCGCAGGTATGGATCCTGAGTCGATCAAGGCGAGGAGGCGCGAAATGAAGAAGGAGGAGGCCGAGAAGAAGGCAAAGACGAGGGGGTCGTCCCAGGGGGTTTTCGAGGCCCCTGTTCAGCCGAGGGCAAAAAGGACTCGCTCGAAGACGGTCAAGGACGCGGCGGTTCAGGGCGATCCGGACCAGGGTAAGGTAACCGATCTTGATGAGGGGAAGGGCCCTCTGGCGGATCCGGAGATAGAGGAGAGGCTTCGGCGACCGTGGGTGCCGGATTGGTCGATTCGCGAGGGAGACAGCTTGACCCGAGGGCGGCAAGCCGTCGAGGTGGCGAGTAAGTTGGCAACCCCCCGGGATCGCTCGGAGATGAAGGCCGAGTCCCTGGACGTGGCGTATACACGCCTCGCACAGGCCAATGTGCTGGTAAGTCTGTCAACCTCTCTTGTTCCGCAACTACGTTGTAAAGGAGGCTTCCTTAGTTGTGCTTGGTGATTACAGGCGACCGTGCAGGGGGCCCACGTGAAGGGCCTTTACGAGGCCGCTTTGAAGCGGGAGCGTGATAGGGCGGACAAGGCTGAGCAGGAGACGAAGGAGATGAAGACAGAACTCGAAGGCTCTCAGAAGAGGGAGCAAGAGATGAAGACGGCATTCGACAAGGAAAGGGGGGATTGGGAGGAGAAGATGGCGGCTCAGGAGAAGGAGTTTGCCAAGGAGTTGAAAGAGCTGACAGAGACGAGTCAGCTTCTGGTGATCAATGCCCAAGACGAGTGTTATGCGAAGGCACTCAGCCACGTGAAGCACTTCCACCCGGCCCTTGATCTGTCGAACTTCGAGTATGACATGGAGGTCGATGGGACACCGAAGACTCCCGGCGAAGAAGGGGCTGCTCCCGACCCGCCTGTCGACCCCCTCGTGGACCCGCCTACCGATGCAGAGGTGGGAAAACAGACTGTGTAATTTTTGTCTTTCTATTTTCTCCTCTCGATTGTATTTGCCTTCCGCGGACTGGCCACCGCATTTTTGTAAGAAGTGATTCAATTTTCAGAATAAAAAAGATTTTTGACCGGCCAAGTGTTTTGACTTCGGGTGTTTTCTGGCTCTCCTTGCCTATGCGTTTTGAGTTGGCCGGTTTTCTTGTAGGCTGCGGCTCTTCTTCCCGAGGCGGACCCCCGCCGCTCCGACGTGGCGTGGCTCCAGAGCAAAGTTGAGTCCCTGGTGGCCACGTTGGTTCGCTACCGAAAGGGGGCTCGTGATACTGACACGGCTTTTAATTATTACCGGAATAAGTCCGAGGCCTTGAGTGAGGAGGCGAGCCGGCTGAGGAGGGCGAGGGTGGAACGGGACCTCGGAGGCATCGGTCTTGGACATACCATGTCGAACGCCTCGGTGCAGAGGCCCCCCTCCGAGAGGTTACTTCGTGATGTCATAGTGGAGAAGGAGATGGAGATACACCGCTACAAGACGATGCTGGGCGTCTCGTCCTCTTCTTCCGTGGGTCGGCGAGTGGATGGAGTTCCTTCTGTGCTGCTCCTGCTGGAGCGCATGCGACCGGAGGATGCTCAGAGCTCCGTGGCTGGTGCGTCGATCGCGGCTGAGCCGGTGGACCGCCATGATGAGGAGAGGGCTCCTAGCCGTTCGGTCGGAGTGGTCCCGCCCTTTGTTGGACCCCCGGGGCCCTAAGATGGTAGCTTCCTTCGGCTTGAGATGAGTGGAGCGGTCCTGTAACGGTCATTACTTATTTTCTCATAATCAACTAAAGGTATGAATAAAGAATTCTTTTTCCCCTTCGCTTTGCTTAGGAATGCGGTAAACGTCGGCGGAGGCGTGGTTCGGCTTCATCGGTTCGTGAGGGATCAACGCGGGGCCTTGGGAAGGGCCCCCTGGTCCGAAGCTGGGTTGGGCCTACCGAGGCACTGGGGACGATACCGGAGTGAGGGTTCGGGGACCGATCCCGATGTTTGGCGTTTAAGTTGGATCTGCCGAATCATTTGGAGTTTTGACAAAAAGGGGATTCCTTTCATACCAGATGGGGGGGGGGGGGTCGTCGAAGCCGCCCTTTACATGTGAGAGTTTACAAAGGGTTTTTCATACATTAGCCAAGTTAGACCCTATGTTCGCTTCTCTAGGAACTCCGTTAGGGGCTTGGCGTTTGATTAAGAATCTTCGGATGGGAGTGGTCCAGGGCTGATATCATCTTGTACACGTATCGCCTCCGGCTTCTAGTCTTCGATACTTGGCTTCAAGAGGACTTCTATGAGCACTGTCTGATCGAGACCCTCGAAGGAGGAAGGGGCAAGTTTGGATAGTGCATCTGCTTGAGCGTTCTATGCCCGGGGGACTCTGCTAACTGTGGCGCAGCTGAAGGATGCCAGGAGTCGTCGGACTGCCGTCGAGCATCCAATCATGCAATCATCGCGGGCCTCGTATTCCCCGGTGATCTGGTTGACCATGAGCTGGGAATTGCTGAAGAGATCCCAGATATGTCGGAAGGCTTTTAAGCGAAGAGATCTTCGTTGCGGCGGACGCGGGCGGTGCTGCGAGCGGCTTATCCGGAACTACTTTGATTCCTCCTAGTTCGTCGAAAGGCTCGGGAGCTGGGCCATCTCTCTCGGGTGCGAGTTCAGCGGCGTCGAGAGGGAACACACCCTCTCCGACGGCAGTCATATAGCACGACCGCGCGACTTCGTGGCTACCTCGGGCGATGCCTATCCCTTGGTGGGTGGGGAATTTGAGTTTTAGATGGTAGGCCGAAGGTACCGCTTGGAGGGAGGTCAGTCCGGGTCGGCCGAGAACGGCGTTGTAAGCTGTCTTGATGTTGACAATCATGAAGTCCATGGGTTCGGTCCTCTCGACAGGAGCCGACCCTGCGGTGACCTCGAGGGTAACAATCCCTTCTATTGTGACAGGGGCGCCGAAGAATCCATGCAACGGGTATCTGGCGGGCATGAGCTTCCCACCGGGTAATTTGAGGCTCTCGAAGGTTTTGAGGAAAAGAATATTAACTGAGCTACCGTTGTCAACGAGGATTCGGCGTACCTCGCAGTTAGCCACGTGGAGGCTGACGACGAGGGCATCGCAGTGGGGTAGGTGAACGCCTTCGAGGTCTTCTTCTGAGAAGCTGACTGGCCCCGGCTGTGGCTTGGACGAGGGGTTGTTTTGGACAGCATTCGCCTCTTGGAGGAGGGCTTTTCGGGCTGTATTTGACCCTCCTCCTATCGGCCCTCCGTGGACATAGTGCAAGATGAATGGCGTATCCGTGGTTCCCTTGGACCCGAGATCCTGTTCACGGAGGTGGGCCGTCGTATGGTTCGGGGGCGAGAGTCTCCGTCTCCTATCATCTTGCCGATCCCGTCAGCCTTCTCGGGTGAACTGTCGGAGGAACCCTTGTGAGACGAGTTCCTCAATTTCGTCTTTCAGGGCTCGGCATTGATTGGTATCGTGCCCGTGATCTCTGTGGAAGCGATAGTAGAAGCGCTGGTCTTGATTCCTGTTGCTATTAGGTCGGGGAGGTAGTCGGACGATGCCTTCGTCTTCGATTTCCAAGAGGATGGCAGATAGGTCGTGGGTCAAGGGAGTGTATCTCTCGAAGCGGGGGACCGGCGGGACCTTCTTCATGGCCCCCGCGTCCCTCGGAGCTTTCTTTGATGGTTCGACCTCTCCGACCTTCCTCTTTCCCTTCCCGATGGCCTCCCGGGTATCTTCGGGATTAAGGGCCTCTTCTGCCCTGATGTATTTTTCGACCCTGTTGAGGAGATCGGGAAAGTCGACGGGGGGTCTCTTCGCCAGCGAAGCTTTCAGCTGTCCATGACGAACGTTGTGCCGAAAGGCCGCAGAGGCGACGCCTGGATCAAGAGAGGAGACCGACCTCGCCTCCGTGGTAAATCTTCGGACGAACACTCTGAGGGATTCTCCCTCTATCTGCTTGAGCCCAAGTAAAGAAGCGCTAGTCCTCTCCGCCTTCCGGCTGGTGACGAAGTGGGCGAGAAAATTGCCCTCTAGTTGGTCGAAGGAGTAAATGGAGCCGGGAGCGAGTTTTGAGAACCATTCGCGAGCCGGACCTCAAAGGGTGGTCGGGAAGGCTCGGCACAGCAGGGGATCTGAGGCGCTGTGAATCATCATGAGGGTTTTGAAGCCCTCCACGTGATCAGCAGGATCTCCCTCGCCATCGTAGGTCTCGAACTGAGGAAGTCGGAAGTCCCGGAGTATTTCTGCCTGGAGGATGGGGGCGGAGAAGGGAGGTCGGATAGGTCTGTACCCCTGAGCCGCTCTTTGCCCGCCGTCCCCTATGTGATCGAGGCGATCTTCCATTCCTTGGAGGCGCCTTAGGAGTATGTCATTGCCTTCAGGCTGGATTGTTGATGGGCGGGACACGCTGGCCTCGGAGTCCGACCTGGTTTGGGCACGGAGTGTTTCTCCCCTGGGGGCCCGTCGGAGGGCCCCAAGAATTTCTCTTCGGAAGTCCTCGAACTCCTCCTGAGTGACGGGGGCTCCCTCGACCCTGTTTGGTTGGCCTGAAGGTTGCCTTCCGATGCGGCTGAGTGCGGGCCTCCGTCTCTCGGGCGGTGGTCTTGGATGGTTCGGGGCCGGGTTGGAAGCGGCCCTTCCCCTGCTACGGGTGATTTGACGGTTAACGATTATTCCTCGTAGGTCGGGCTGGACTGTACGGGTGCCGCTTTGCCGGGATCCCTGACGGGAATCTCCGTGCCTTGATGCGTGTGGCCCGGCATTGGTATTTGGTGGGGGTGTGTCCCGTCGGTTGACGGTGGACGCGGCCTCCTGGCCTCTGGAGGCCATGGGAGTTCGGCTGTCGAGGTCGCTCGATAGTCGGGCTCGGGTCGGCTTCTGAAGCAGTTTTCCACAGACGGCGCCAACTTGATGCGGTTTATTTCTGGGAGACGTGTGGATGCACCAGGTGTGAGTTCGGACTCAATTTATAGTTGAAGGAGAAAGCTGCTCGTCTGACGACCCTAGGCTGACCGGGCGGACCCTGTGGCGACCTCGGGGTGGTTCGGAGATCTGGGCTCGGATCAGAGGATTCGGATCCGAGGTCTTGTGTACCTGCAGACGGTCCTGAAACACCGGGGTTTGTCCCGGTGGCGGACCCTCCGACGATCTAGTCAGTCTCTGTGAGAGAGTAGCAATAACTAGGTGAATTTAAGTGGCAAAAGATTGATTACCTGAAAAGGTGGGTGAGGGTCTAGTATTTATAGAGAATCCCAACCGGGTTTGGATCCGCTGGGGGGCCGGGTCTGAACCCGAAAGCCCATGGGCCTGTCGTGGCAGAAGGCCCAGGGGGTTTAGGGCTGACGTGGCAATACCAGGAGTGGTATAGGGCTGTCGTGGCAAAACCCTGAGTGGTATAGAGCTGACATGGCTGATCGTGGGTCTTCTGTGCTTCTGGGAGAATCGGAGGGCCTAGGCTGTGCCAGGTCATCCCCCTGCTTCGCCAGAGAGGGGGGGACGGCTCATGGGGCTGTCACGGATCGGATACCGAGGACCACTGAGGCTCGTCGGATACGAGGAGGCCTGCTCTGGGGGGGTGCACTTGAGGTTCGGCGCCGACCCCGTAATGGTTCGAAGCCGAGCTAGATTGCTATTTTTACCTTTCTTGAGTGAGAGTTGTATTGGGCCCTGGTTGGGCCCGCAGGCCATTTTTACCCTACCACAGCCGCATATTTCAACTGTGGACTTAGCTTATATGAGACCGCACATGAGAAATGCGGCTTTTTTGTGTATTGTTGTTGTTGCCGCTATTAGTAACATTGGCATCAGTTCATTTTGTTTATAACCAAAGTTGTTGTTACGAATTGCAGTCTTGTCTATATATAGGCTACAGTTTGGAACTGCGACAACTCATCTTCGAGATTATTTTTTTGTTTTGAAATTGTGAACAAGTCTCGAGTAGGAAGTACCTCATAATTTTCCTCAATTGCCGAGTTGCTGCAGTTCCAACCTGCAACCTACATATAGACAAGACAGCAATTGGTAAAAACGGCCTTGGTTATGAACAAAATGAACTGTGGCAGTTGTTACCAATAGGGGCACCAAAAAAAAGAAAAAAAGAAGTTTCCACAGTTTCCATATGCAGCTTCATATAAGTTAAGGACGCAGTTGGGATTTGCGGTCTATGTTGACGTGGCAAGAAAAGACCAGACATTGAATTATTTTGGTGAAAAGCGGGATATATATTTTCAAAAGGGTGCTTATTTAGGGGGAATATTCGCTTTTCTGCCATTGTGGTAACTTTGTTGACATTTACAGAAAATAAATAAGGAATTGATCGAGGGTAAGGGAGATTTTAATTGCTTTCGCTCTGTTTGCTGAGAATATGGGTGGGGGTGAATTTTATGGGAGGGGAGAATTTTGGTTGGATTCAGATTTGTTTCGTTGAGATTGCCTTCCAAGCTTGGTGGGTGCCTCATATTTGGGGTAGGGTTTGGTGGGGAAGGGTAAGTATGAAAGGATTTCATTTGGTTTAGTTCGGAATTTGTTCCTGCTTCGTCATTTCACAGAATTGGAAAGGGAGAGTGGTTCCATGGTCATGAGGCGTGTGGTTTTGCTTAAGGAGATGGGCGCTTGGAGGTGGTGTTGTGATGGAGTTTCAGGCTGCAGAAGCACTTGAGGCCCTCAACTTTTGTGGTGATGTAGTTTGGTGTATTCAGCATTATTGGGAAAAAATAGGATCGATAATAGTAGAATGAAAATACCAACTCAAATCACAAATTGAAATATGCAAGGAAATGAAAGAGCAAGAGATAGAGAACACCAAATATAACGTGGTTCGGCAAGATGTCTACGTCCACAGGGCAATAAGAACATCCACTATGAAAGTAATGAGTACAAAGATACTCAACTTCAAGGTTACCACTTAAAGGAAACAGTCTTTCTCACAATTGTTTTGCTACTATAACACTCAACACTCTCAACATGAAATGGACACTTTTTTCTTTCTACTTGGATGAAGATGATTCTCTCACAATGTGTTGTTGGAATGAGCAAATGACCTATCCTTATAAAGGACAAGGAGGAAACCTCTAGATACATTCATTAATGTTCATTCATAAATCTTCGTACTTCCTTCATGAACCTTCCACATTAATCTAAGTTTATGCAATTGATGATGAATCAAGAACCACTAACATGATCTAGAAAAGTCCAATATTTATGGAAGCCCAAAATATTATTTATGGATTACTTGATGTTTGACCTGGATATTTTACAATCCCCCCCCCCCCCCCCCCCCCCCCGCGGGGACAATCGGGTCAATACGATGGCAAATTCGACTTGAAGTCCATCGCAGCGGACTTACTGCAATACTCCAGCTTCTGCGGCGAAACGACTTTTGTCAACATATCAGAAAGTTCTTGTTGGTGTGGATCTTTCTCAACTGAAAAAGTTTCTTTGACACTACATCTCGGATCCAATGATAACGGAGATCAATGTGCTTAGTGCGAGGGTGATATTCTTACTCAGATGAATGGCACTCTGACTATCACAATGTACGACATAACTGTCTTGTCTCATACTGTTACCGCTAATTCTGGTGTGGGGATAAACAGATAGAATTTGTGGGTTCGTAGAAAAACCTGAATAGCAGATCCGAACCTGTTCGTCTGAGTTGGGCTGCTGACTCCCGCCGTGCACCTGCAAGGAAAGTGCGAAACACCGGGGTTGATCCCGGCGACGCACCCTCCGACGCTCTTGTCAGTAACCAGAAGAGATTAAAAAAGAGCTTAAGCAGGTAAAAAAGTGATTAACCTGGTCACAGTGGTGGGTAGGAGGTATTTATAGTCGCTGATGCGGTTTATTTCTGGGAGACGTGTGGATGCACCAGGTGTGAGTTCGGACTCAATTTGTAGTTGAAGGAGAAAACTGCTCGTCTGACGACCCTAGGCTGACCGGGCGGACCCTGTGGCGACCTCGGGGTGGTTCGGAGATCTGGGCTCGGATCAGAGGATTCGGATCCGCGGTCTTGTGTACCTGCAGACGGTCCTGAAACACCGGGGTTTGTCCCGGTGGCGGACCCTCCGACGATCTAGTAAGTCTCTGTGAGAGAGTAGCAATAACTAGGTGAATTTAAGTGGCAAAAGATTGATTACCTGAAAAGGTGGGTGAGGGTCTAGTATTTATAGAGAATCCCAATCGGGTTTGGATCCGCTTGGGGGCCGGGTCTAAACCCGAAAGCCCATGGGCCTGTCGTGGCAGAAGGCCCAGGGGGTTTAGGGCTGACGTGGCAATACCAGGAGAGGTATAGGGCTGTCGTGGCAAAACCCTGAGCGGTATAGAGCTGACATGGCTGATCGTGGGTCCTCTGAGCCTCTGGGAGAATCGGAGGGCCTAGGCTGTGCCAGGTCATCCCCCTGCTTCGCCAGAGAGGGGGGCGGCTCATGGGGCTGTCACGGATCGGAGACCGAGGGCCACTGAGGTTCGTCGGATACGAGGAGGTCGGCTATGGGGGGGGGGTGCAATTGAGGTTCAGCGCCGACCCTGTAATGGTTCGAAGCCGAGCTAGATTGCTATTTTTACCTTTCTTGAGTGAGAGTTGTATTGGGCCCTGGTTGGGTCCGCAGGCCATTTTTACCCTACCACACAAGCCCCCCACTCCTGCGGGGGTGCGGGAGCTAGCCGGGGAGGAGTGTTCATGGTCGTGGAAATGGAATGGCAAATCGTTGAATCTTTCGGAGGAGAGTACCCTGGTGCCCGACCCAACCTCGACATGACGAGGGATTACGTGTTTGACAAGGGCGATGAGAGACGTTGTTTCTTCCTGAGAAGAAGGCCCTGGTGCTCGACCGAACCTCGAGATGACGAGGGTTTATGTGTCGGCAAGGGTGATGGCGAGCCGTTGTTTCTTCCTGAGAAGGGTACCCAGGTGCCAGACCGGACCTCGTGCTGGCGAGGGATTATGAGTCGGTAAGGGTGATGGCGAGCCGTTATTTCTTCCTGAGAAGAGTACCCAGGTGCCAGACCGAACCTCGAGATGAGGAGGGATTATGGGTCGGTAAGGGTAATGGCGAGCCGGTGGATCTTCCGAAGAAGAGTACCCAGGTGCCAGACCGAACCTCGAGATGAGGAGGGATTATGGGTCGGTAAGGGTGATGGCGAGCCGTTGTTTCTTCCTGAGAAGAGTACCCAGGTGCCAGACCGAACCTCGAGATGAGGAGGGATTACGGGTCGGTAAGGGTGATGGCGAGCCGGTGGATCTTCCGAGTACCCAGGTGCCAGACCGAACCTCGAGATGAGGAGGGATTATGGGTCGGTAAGGGTGATGGCGAGCCGTTGTTTCTTCCTGAGAAGAGTACCCTGGTGCCAGACCGAACCTCGAGATGAGGAGGGATTACGGGTCGGTAGGGGTGATGGCGAGCCGGTGGATCTTCCGAAGAAGAGTACCCAGGTGCCAGACCGAACCTCGAGATGAGGAGGGATTACGGGTCGGTAAGGGTGATGGCGAGCCGGTGCTTTCAGAGGGATTTAAGCGGGGTAGTCTGCTGTCTTTGCGGCGCTTAGGAGGTGCCCTGGGATCTGTGCAGGTGTTCCAATTTCCTAGGGGCATTAAATGGTGCCGCCTAATAAAAGCATGGCGCATGGGATTCCGTCGTTTGGCTTTCCCCACGCCATAGTGGTAGGACAACGGTGGAGGTTTATAAATACCTAATTCCCCTCTGAGGATTCGATCACAACAAGGGTGGTTCGTTGGCCGTCAGAGGTGTCTGTTTCGGCGGACGTCTCTTTTCTTAAAAATTTTATTCCCCGATCCGGATTGGTGGCGACTCTGCCGTCTGGATCCCTCTTTGGTTCCTACGGCCTTTGCGCGGTTGTCTGGCCCGAGAGAGATCCGGTCGGGGAGCGGTGCTCACCGCATTCTGGGCCTGAGGCTGAAGAGCCTCGGATATGGGAGTCGGTTTGCTTTCCGAGAGGGTTCCAGGCGACGGTGGCTTTCCTACCGCCCTTGAACAGTTCTGGGGTTTCGGCTGCCGAAGCTGTAAGCCCCCAGCTGTTCGTGGGTGAGGGGAAAACCGACCGAGTCCTGGAGTCCGGGGCGCAGGTGATGGTGGCTATTCTCCCACCCGGGAACAATTTGGGGTTTCGGCTTCCGAGGTCGTAAGCCCCGAGTAGTTCGCGGGTGAGAGGTGAGTCAACCGAACCCTGGAGCCTTAAATTTTAAGTAAAACATTGCCCCCCCGAGCCCTCCATCCGAACCGACCCTTGCGCGGGGTTGCCAGCCTGGCGCTGGGTGACGTCAGCAGCGCACGTTTCGAGGTCGCGGCGTAATTCTCCAGGTGGCAGTTGCACGTCAATCAGTGAATAGTAACTGCGGAAATCGAGGAGTCGTTCCTATCCCCTATAAATATCCTCCCCTCTCCTCTCATCGCCCACTTTTTTCCTGCTCCTTACTTTTCACAAAAAATCCTCCCACTCCTCAGTGTTTGTCTCTTCAGTTTCCTGCCGTAGGCCCGTTCTTCCGAAGTGATCTCAGGTTTTAACTGGTAAGTCTGTTTTAGCTTAGATACAGATGGATAGGGCTCAGTCTGGCTCGTCGGCGTCGACGTCGGGGGGGGGGGGGGGGGGGTTAAGCCTGTCTTCAAATCGATCTCATGGGAAGATACGGTAAGTGAGGAGGAAGTGGTTCATGGCGTGAAGCCGTTGCGATCTCGGAGGCATTTCGTGGTGGATAGCAGCGACTCCGAGGAGGAGGGTGGTAGTTCAGAAGAAGTCCGGATTCCAGGGTTGGCTTCCGGAGAGGGGGGTGGTTCTGAAGGGGATGCCGCCGAAGGGCGTCGGAAGCCGACCGGCCTGGCTCAGTTGTCTACACCCTCGCCGAAGCGAGCCAAGAAGAAGAAGAGAGCTTCGAAGAAGAAGAAGGGGTCGGGGATCGGCGGCTCGAGTCAGGCACCAGTTTACGGTGATCTGACTATAGGATCGCCCTTACAACCCAAGCCCTTCCGTTGCTATCCCGACGATCTCTCCGATAAGGAGCTCTCTGGGGTCCAGCCGTCGTCGTCGAACCGAAAGAGGGTGATGGTGGACGCACACCCGACAGTTCTGGGGGTAAGTGACTTAGGGGCTCTGCAGTTGGCATACTACATTGGGTCCAACTATGAGCTTCTGCTGCCGAACTCTACTCTTCGACCGACGGACCCCCTGCCGGATAGGTATTGCATCTTCCCTGTGGACGCCTTTATCTCCGGACTGAGGCTGCCGATCCACCCATTCGTTCGGGAGGTGCTGAATTGGGCGTCTTTGGCACCGATGCAGTTTGGGCCGAACGCCTGGAAGCAGATCGTCTGCTTCGTGCTGATGTGCGAAGAGCAGAAGGTCCCCCTTCGGCTAAATGTGTTCTGAGCGATGTTGATGATCGGCTCATCGTCAGAGGGAGTATACTATATTTCGCCTCGTGGTAAGGGGAAGGTAGTCCATGGCCACCCGGATTCTATCAAGTTTTGGAAGAAGAAATATTTGGTGATTCGGAGTGAGGACCCTTGGGACATTCCCACCCGGTGGAACTATTCGAAGCCGAGCTATGAAACGCCGGGGCCGGGGGACCTGACGGCGGAGGAGTGGAGGTTTGTTGAGCGCCTCCGTCTGTCGTACAGCATCAATTGGGCGAAGGTGACGGAGGCCCACCTGGCGAGTGTTGGACTGAGCCCGGCCGTACTTTCTAGTATGTGGTTGTTTCTTTCCTCTCGATCTTCTTGTACTTTCTTGCTCATTGTTCTTAATGGATTTTTTTACAGATATGGATGAAGAATCGATTAGGGCGCTGAAGCTCGCTATGAAGAAGAAGAAGGTCGAGAAGAAGGGGGACGCGGTGAGGACGACCGAATTGTCCCAGGTGGTCTCTGAGGCCCCTATTCAGCCGAGGGCCAAGAGGACTCGCTCGGAGACAGGCGGGGACGTGGTGGTTCAGGGAGGCTCGGATCAGGTCAGGACTACTGACCTCGATAAGGGGAAGGGTCCCCTGGTGGATACCGGGATAGAGGAGAGACTTCGGCGACCATGGGTGCCGAATTGGTCGATCCGAGAGGGTGACTGCCTGGTCCGAGGGCGCCAGGCCGTGGAGGTTGCAGATAAGCTGGCGACCCCCCGGGATCGTTCGGATATGAAGGCCCAGACCCTGGACGAGGCGTACGTGCGTCTTGCGCAGGCCAATGTGCTGGTAAGCCAACCGAACCCACTTGCTTTCAGATCATGTTGCTTAAGACAGGTTTCTTAGTTTTGTCGGGATATTGCAGGTGACCGTGCAGGGGGCCCACGTGAGAGGCCTTTATGAGGCGGCTTTGCAGCGAGAGCGAGACCGGGCTGACAAGGCCGAGCAGGAGGTGAAGGAGTTGAAGGTAGAGCTCGAAGGCTCTCATGGGAGGGAGACGGACATGAAGGCGACCTTTGACAAGGAGAAGGAGGAATGGGCGAAGACGATGACGGCTCAAGAGAAGAGGTCGGCGTCGGAGAAGGATGAGTTGACGAAGTCGTGTCAGCTCCTGGCGATCAAGGCCCAGGACAACTGTTACGCAAAGGCCCTCAGTCATGTGAGGCACTTCTACCCTACTATCGACCTGTCCAACTTCGAGTTTGATATGGAGATTGAGGGGACACCGAAGACTCCTGGTGAACAAGGGTCCGATGGCGACCAGGCCGCCGACCCCCCCGTGAACCCGACCGACACTGAGGTGGGGAAACTAGATGTATAATTTCTGTCCTTCTTTTTCCTTCTCTCGATTGTATTTGCCTTCCGCAGACTGGCCACCGCATTTTTTGTAGGGAGAAACTAAATTTATAAAAAGAGGGTTTTTGGCTGGCCCCGTGTTTTGATCTTGAATATTCCCGAACCTCCTTGCTTATATGTTTTGAGTGGGCTGGTTCTCTCGCAGGTTTCGGCTCCCCCTCCCGAGGCGAACCCCCGTCGTTCCGACGTGGCATGGCTTCGGAGCAAGGTTGAGGCCCTGGAGGCCACGTTGGTTCGGTACCGAAAGGGGGTGCGTGATACTGATGCGGCTTTCCATTACTACAGGAATAAGTCTGAGGCCCTTAGTGAGGAGGCAAGCCGGCTGAGGAGGGCGATTGCGGATCGGGAGCTCGGGGGCGCCGGTCTCGGATATACTATGTCTAGTTCCTCGGTGCAGAGGCCCTCCTCTGAAAAGCTACTTCGTGATGTGATAGTGGAGAAGGAGATGGAGATACACCGTTATAGGACGATGTTGGGCGTCTCGCTATCTTCCTCGGAGGGTCGGCGAGCGGAGGGGGTTCCCTCTGCGACGCTTCTGATGGAGCGTATGCGATCCGTTGACGCCCAGAGCTCCGTGGCCGGTGCGTCGACTGTGGCAGAACTGAAGGACCGTCATGACGAAGAGAGAGCTCCAAGTCGTTCGGTCGGAGTGATCCCACCCTTCGCTGGATCCGAGGAGCCCTAAGGCGGTGATTTCCTTTAGTTTGAGATGAGTGGAGTGGTCTTGTAACGGTCTTTGTTTGTTTTCCCCGAACAAAATAAAAGAATATGAAATACAGAAATCTTTTCCTTCTTTGCTCTGGTCAGAGGTGTGGTGAAGGGTGGTGGAGGCGAGGTTTGGTTTTTAGCGAAAAGAGACTTCTTTCATACCAGATAGGGAGGGCCGTTGAAGGGGCCCTTTACATACGATAGCTTACATCAGTTTTATTTTACTTTAGTCAGGCTAGGACCTAGGATCGCTCTTCCAGGAATTTCATTAGGTGCTCGGCGTTCCAGGGTCGGCTGATGGGTCGGTCGTCCATGTCCGCCAGTCGGTATGTACCCGGGCGGACAGCCTCGACTACACGGTATGGGCCTTCCCAGTTGGGAGCCAACTTTCTCTTCTTGGTTGGATCGGAGACCGATAGCTTACGTAATACCAGGTCCCCTGCCCTGATGTTTGTGGGTCGGACCTTTTTGTTGTAAAACTTCTCGATCCGTTGCTGGTAGATGCTTCTTCGGATTGAAGACTTCTCTCGTACCTCGGCAACGAGGTCCAGGTTGGCCCTCAGGCCGGACGCGTTGTCAGCTTCATCGAAGGCTATAATCCGGGGAGAAGGTAATCCGACCTCGACGGGGATGACTGCCTCAGTCCCATAGGTCAGACTGAATGGCGTTTCCCCCGTGGGGATCCTCTGGGTGGTTCGGTGCGCCCATAGTACGCTGGGCAGTTCCTCGACCCACAGCCCTTTGGGGGAACTGTCGAGGCGCTTTTTGAGGCCGTCGAGGATTTGTCTGTTCGCGTTCTCCGCTTGGCCGTTGGATTGAGGGTGGCAAATGGCGGAGAAACGTTGCTGGATGCCGATGTCTGCGCAGAAGGTTTGGAAGTTTTGACCTTGGAACTGGGTTCCGTTGTCTGTGACGAGGATTCGAGGGATTCCGAACCGGCAAATGATGTTCTTCCAAAAGAATTGTTGTACTTGGCGCTCGGTGATGCTGGACAGTGGTTCGGCTTCGATCCACTTGGTGAAGTAGTCGATGGCGACGATCAGGAATTTCTTTTGTCCCACCGCTGGGGGGAAGGGCCCCACAAGGTCCATACCCCACATGGCGAAGGGCGTAGGGCTCGCTAGGGACCGGAGATTGGCTTGAGGAAGCCTTTTGATGGGGGAGAATCTTTGGCATGGGCCGCACCTCTTGACCAAGTCTAGCGAGTCTTGCAGCATGGTTGGCCAATAGTACCCCTGATTCAGGGCCTTCCGAGCAAGCGTCCTGCTCCCCATGTGGCATCCGCCGATCCCGTCGTGCAGGTCTCTAAGGGCGTAGCTGGCCTCGTCGCTGGTGAGGCAGCGGAGGTAGGGTTTGCCGTCGGCCAACGTGTACGAACGTTTGAAGAGGATGTCATCGATCATGACAAACCTTTCAGCCCGGACTCTGACTCGTCTTGCCTCGGCTCTGTCTTCGGGAAGCTCGGCACTGATTAAGAATCTTCTGATGGGGGTGGTCCAGTCGTCCGGGGGGGACCCCTCTTGCACACACATTGCTTCCGTCTCGACTACGGACGGTTCGGCGGCTTGCTTACCCTTCCTCCTAATCTCCGACCTCCTCCTCTCCTCGGCACTCTCTTCGCCCGAAGACGAGGCCCCACTCCCCGAATCTACTCGAGACATCTCAAGGAAAATTATTCAGACTAAGTAAACTGACCTTTTGAAGTGACGTCTACGGTCGGAATGCTCTGCCGGAAATCGCCTGGCCCACGCGACAGCTAACGGAAACGCCTCAGAGAGAAAATCGCCGCTAGCAGAGAACTTAGAGATCGAAAGTAAAGATCTTGAGTAAAAAAGTGAGAAATGAGCTTTGAGAGTAAGGGTGAGAGTCTTTAACCCCTAGCAAGTTGGGCCTCCTTGGGGAACGCAAAAAGCCCAATAGGGAGCGAAAGCGACAGACGGAAAAGATACGAAGCTCACTCAAAGCAAGAAACTCTTCAAAATGCCAAGTCAACGCCCCGGCTACACAACTCTGTGCCTCGGCCAGACAACTTCAAATGCGCCGAGCCGAGATACCGGGGTACCGACCCTCGTATATGGCAAAAAATCGCTCCGAAGCGAAGTCACCGTCGGATCTCCTTAAAACTCGCGACGAAATCTGATGGACGGTTCAGATTGTGCCACGCCCACAAAACGACAAGATAGCGTTTTCTCGTGATCTGAACCCCATCCTCGAGATGCGCGTCAAGATGGACCGCCCAGATCCAGCCACGCGTCCCTCCTCGTCGACTGCCATCGGTTCGCCTAGCCGAGCCACCGAACAGCTCAGCCGAGCCACCGAGCCACTGAGTGCCGAGGAGGCGACCCCTCAGGAAAGGAGCTCCAAAACACACAACTCTGTGCCTCGGCCAGTCAACTTCAAATGCGCCGAGCCGAGATACCGGGGTACCGACCCTCGTATATGGCAAAAAATCGCTCCGAAGCGAAGTCACCGTCGGATCTCCTTAAAACTCGCGACGAAATCTGATGGACGGTTCAGATTGTGCCACGCCCACAAAACGACAAGATAGCGTTTTCTCGTGATCTGAACCCCATCCTCGAGATGCGCGTCAAGATGGACCGCCCAGATCCAGCCACGCGTCCCTCCTCGCCGACTGCCATCGGTTCGCCTAGCCGAGCTACCGAACAGCTCAGCCGAGCCACCGAGCCACTGAGTGCCGAGGAGGCGACCCCTCAGGAAAGGAGCTCCAAAACACACAACTCTGTGCCTCGGCCAGTCAACTTCAAATGCGCCGAGCCGAGATACCGGGGTACCGACCCTCGTATATGGCAAAAAATTGCTCCGAAGCGAAGTCACCGTCGGATCTCCTTAAAACTCACGACGAAATCTGATGGACGGTTCAGATTGTGCCACGCCCACAAAACGACAAGATAGCGTTTTCTCGTGATCTGAACCCCATCCTCGAGATGCGCGTCAAGATGGACCGCCCAGATCCAGCCACGCGTCCCTCCTCGCCGACTGCCATCGGTTCGCCCGGCCGAGCTACCGAACAGCTCAGCCGAGCCACCGAGCCACTAAGAGCCGAGGAGGCGACCCCTCAGGAAAGGACCTCCAAAACACACAACTCCGTGCCTCGGCCAGACAACTTCGAAGTGCCGAGCCGAAGTACCGGGGTACCGACCCTCGTATATGGCAAAAAACCGCCCCGGGGCATATCAGCCGTTGGATCTTGTCAAAAAACGCGCTCGTCGTGATGGACGGTCCAGATTTGGCCACGTCCACTAAACGACAAGATAACATTTTTTGGGGATCCACGCTGAGATGGACGGCTCAGATTATGCCACGTACTTCGGAACCGCCGAACCGAAGCACCGATCCAACAAGTCGAAGCACTGACCCACCGAACCGAGGTGCCGAGACGCCGAGCCAGGAGTACCGGGGTACCGACCCTCGTATATGGCAAAAATCCGCTCCGAGGCATGTCAGCCGTTGGATCTTGCCAAAAAGCGCGCTCGTCATGATGGACGGCTCAGATGATGCCACGTACTTCGGAACCGCCGAGCCGAAGCACCGAGCCATACGAACCGAGGTGCCGAGGCGCCGAGCCGAGGTACCGGGGTACCGACCCTCGTATATGGCAAAAATTCGCTCCGAGGCATGTCAGCCGTTGGATCTTGCCAAAAAGCGCGCTCGTCATGATGGACGGCTCAGATGATGCCACGTACTTCGGAACCGCCGAGCCGAAGCACCGAGCCATACGAACCGAGGTGCCGAGGCGCCGAGCCGAAGTACCGGGGTACCGACCCTCGTATATGGCAAAAAATCGTTCCGACCCATATCAGCCGTTGGATCTCGTCAAAAAGCGCGCTCGTCATGATGGACGGTCCAGATTTGGCCACGCCCACTAAACGACAAGATAGCGCTTTACGGGGATCCGCGCTGAGATAGACGGCCCAGATGATGCCACGTACTTCGGAATCGTCGAGCCGAAGCACCGAGCCATCCGAACCGAAGTGCCGAGACGCCGAGCCGGAGTGCCGGAGTACCGAACCTCACATACGGCGAAAGAGCGAGCCGAAGAACAAGAGCCACTCGATCTCTCCGAAAATCGCGCTGCGCTCTGATCAAAGGCTCTGATGACGCCACGTCATAAATGGGTATATAAAATCAATTTTAATTTATTTTAATCGTTTTATTTATTTAAAAATTGCGAAAAAATCACCAAAAATTCGGGAAAATTCACTGGAAAATCTAGAAAATAATTATAAATTCAGGGTAATATTTTCGAACCCCTGAACGAACAATTATTGCCTAGAATGTATCGTGAGGGCCCCCGGACGACTGGTTAACACATCGCAAAATTAAATAAATAATTCGAAAAAAGTAGATAAAGACCGTTGGGCACTCAAAGATGCTTAAAAACAAATTGCAACTTCCAAAAACACACTACTACCCCCTTTAAGATTCGAAACCCTCCATTTGGACTCCGATACAGCTCCACCAGCCATTAGAACAGTTAAACTACTCCTCAAAGGCTGATCGAACTCAGTCTTTAGGAGTGGGGGGCTCGTGATATGGCTAAAAATGGGGTTAAATCGGAACCGTCCAGATAGATCACGAATCTTGAGGCACAGGGGTAAAACGGTAATTTCACACGCAGATAGGTCCGAAGCGGGTACTGGGTCTCCTTCTCACAGATCCACTAACCCGCAAACGGATCCACCTCAGCTGGGTACGGGTTTCGACCCGCTACCAACCCGATCCGACAAGATACAATCAAGGTCCCTGATTAGATCTAAATCAACGGCCATGATTCACATCTATCTTACCACTGGGAGCCAGGGATTAAATTCCTTAACTGATTAGAGGGAATATACCTTATCAGATTACATGCCTTATCTGATTACGTAGAATATTCCTTATCTAATCACGGGGATTACATTCCTAAAACCAGTCTCTAAGACGCCTATAAATACCCCTCACCCATCTCCATTAAGAGGTAATCAATCTTTCACCAGTTTTTTACGCTCTTTCATAGTCTGCCAGATTACTGACTTGAGCGTCGGAGGGTGCGTCGCCGGGAACAACCCCGGTGTCTCGCACTTTTTGCAGGTGTACGGCAGGGACGACGAACGAAGCCCGACGGAACGGGTACGCAGGTTTTCCTATTCAGTTTCCCCAAGAATCCACAAGTTCTATCTGTTTGCCCCCACACCAAATTTAGCGGCAACAGATACTTATTCTGAACAGTGACCTTATTCAGCTCCCGGTAATCGATACACATCCTCATCGATCCATCCTTCTTCTTTACCAAAAGCACTGGTGCTCCCCAAGGTGACGCACTAGGTTGAATAAAGCCTTTTCCCAACAGTTCCTCAATCTGCCGTTTCACCTCATCCTGTTCCACTGGAGCCATCCTATAAGGTGCCTTAGAAATGGGTGCACTTCCTGGTTGAACAGTGATGCTGAACTCTACATCACGATGCGGAGGTAACCCAGGAAAATCTTCCAAGAACACAGTCGGATAGTCCCGAACCACAGGAATCCCTTGCAATTCCACAGGAGTCTCTTCCTTGCGGATAGTTGCCACCAACTTAGGACACTTCTGCTTCCCTTGGAAAGTGACTTCAGGTCCACCTGGAGCCTTCACTGTGACGGTCTTGGCCTTACACTCGATGCTTGCACTGTACACCGACATCCAATCAATGCCAATGATAACATCGACTCCCAAGATAGTCAGCTCGATCAGATCAATGCCAAAGATTCGTCCCCCAATCACTATCTCGCAATCAGCATAGTACCGATCAGTGGTCAAAGTTTCCCCTGATGGTGTAGCTACTGCTAAGATCTTGCCTGGGAAAATCTTCGGTTCAACTCCCAACACTTTAGCAAACTTTGGAGACACAAAAGTATGAGAGGATCCAGTATCAAACAACACCACAGCTTCCTTTCCATTAATATAGAGTTCTCCTGTTACATAACATACATCATTACATAACAGTTTTACACTATGATCGGGAAGAAGAAATGAAAAAGAAATCACACTAAACATCAGCCCTCGTACCAGAGATAACCTGATCCGCCTCCTCAGCATCAGCTTCTGTCAAAGCAAATACTCGCCCTGACTGGTACGGCCTCTTCCCAGTCTGCTGTATTGGCACATTGTGATTGCTAGCCCGTGGTTTGAGACACCGAGATTGGTAATGTCCCACTTCACCACAGTTAAAGCAAGTGACTGCAGAAGGTCTCCCTGCATCGTTTCCAGGTCTCCCAGCTACACTGACGGCATTCGCCCCTGTCGGTTTGAACCTCTGTGCAGATGGTTGCCCCTTGAAACTCCCCGATGGCGCGGGCCTCTTCCCAGACTGCCAATTGCTCCTCTGATGCTGAGCAACATGGAACTGCTCCATATCCGCCTCCGTTGCCGCCGCCCTCTTCACCAGCTTATCGAATCTCCTGATACCAAGGGGTATCATACGAGATCTCAAGCTCGGCCTCAGACCATGCTCGAATTTGCGAGCCTTCTTCGCCTCATCCATCACTAGTTCTGGAGCATACCTGGAGAGTTGAGTGAACTTGGTCTCATACTCCCTTACTGACATGCTGCCTTGCTAAAGTGACAGAAACTCCATGGCCTTTTTCTCCTGGACGTCGGAGGGGAAATAATGGCTGCGGAATTCTTCCAAAAATTCCTCCCAGCCAAGCAACAAACCGCCCATAGTCCTCTTCATCGACTGCCACCAAACAGCCGCATCCTTCTCCAACTGCAAAGTCGCCAACTTGACCTTGCTGCCCTCCGGTGTTTCCAACACCTCGAAGATTGTCTCCACTTGCCGAATCCAGTTATCGGCCGCATCCGGGTCGGACTTTCCCTCGAACACTGGTGGTTTCATTCTCTTGAACGACTCCACTAGCTTGATTGCCTCGGGTACTGGATTCACCGGCCCCCTTCCTTGGTTTGCAGCCACTGCATTCAGCGTCTGGTAAACCCTTGCAAACTCGGCATCCAGGACCAAACCTTCACCATTCCTGGCTCCCCTTCTCGCCATATTCTGATGCAAAAGATCCATTAAATTCGAAGTATAAAACAAGAATTTAAACAAACTTTCATTTCATTGAATTCCAAAGTTTATACATTCGAATTTTAAAAAAACATTTTAACATCAGAACAGAAGAAAAAGAAACCAAGACAATCTAATCTCTACGGGTCCTCTTCGCTGCTCGAAGTTCATCCCGCAGTTCATCCACCTCATCCTTCAGCACATCAGTTAGGTTCTTTTTCTTCTCAAGTTCCCAAATCCGATGGCTAAGAACAGAATAGTCAGCATTTCGCTTCTCCAGCTGAGCCTCCAAAACTCCAACTCTATACTTCAAGGTATCCACTTGCCTCTGCAGAGAAGCTACAGCGTTACCCAGAGCTGGTCCCTTTTCTTCATCGGAAGAAGAAGAATCATCAGGTGAGTTCGGCGGTGGGGTGATCTCTCGAGATTCAGGGTACTCCTCATCATCAGAATCAGCTTGCCCGGGGTGATACTCGTCCTCAGAATCAGCCTGTCCAGGATGGTACTCTTCCTCAATAATGTGCCAGTCGTCGCCTCCAGCAGGGTCGAAGTGATCAGCCATCTTAGAATAGAGAGGAAGAAGCATAAATCATAGAGCAACACAAATGTAAGTTACTTACATTTAAATCTCTAAATCCAAACACACACTCTAATGTCCACATCTAGGGTGTCGTTCCTTATAAATTTGTACGAGTGTGAAAGCATAGAGAGCGTGGCTCTGATACCACTCTGTAACGCCCCGAATCCCAATTTACTGAATTCGAGATGTCCTTCAGGATCTTTTCGCTTTCTTCACATACAATTTTACAAGGAATTTAAAAACTTTACCTTCACATCAGAGTTTACAACATATTACATTTGAATTTACACAGCGGAAGCAAAATATACAATATTTACATAAAAGAACAACAACATAATAAACTCTTTGTGCATCCATTCCTCTTACATGTAATTATCCTGCAAAAACACTGTGGGTACGTCAGTTTATTCAACCGACGATAATTATACATGGCCATCCTCTCTATGCCAGGAACAGTATAATGAATCTCATTTCTTACAAATCACAATTTGGTTCAACATAAGCATGCAAATAAGGGGGGAACTTTTAATGATGTCGTGTCGTGATTGTGCACTTAAATCCTTAATGCAATTTACTTAATTAACATGACACTAATGTGCACTTGTTCGAATTCTATGCATCCCATACTACATAGGTTCGAGGGCAAGCCCTTAATCGTTCTTCATTCTTTTGTAGGGTTCAATCCCCCGCCATGACTTATTCTACTTCTGTAATTCCAATGAGTATCCTAGATGATTCTATGAGTACAAGCATGTGTCCTGGCCCCTGAAGTAGAATTTCGCGCCATGTCTTGACTCGTCAAGCATGCATTCTGCGACAATTCAGCCTCCTCCCTGAACACACTCCTCTTGCAGTCACCAAAACATCCCACAAGCGTGACTAGAGTCCGATCATTACTGAGTTGTGCCCGCGCCATGTCTTGACTCATCAAGCATGCATTCTGCGGCTCACACACCCGCACCGTACCCTAGCTCTCATACTCATTTTTTTCTCTCACCTTCATCACCTCCACACTATGTGTTTAAGTTACATTAGAATCATGAATAAAATCAAGCTCTAGAGTTAGCCTCTCCATCATCCGGACTTATCATTTCATTTCACTTGACCAACCTGGTCTAATTCTCAATATCATTTCATTCACTGCCGGGGAGACTTAGCTACTCCTTCGTTCAATTTCAAATTCACAATACCCAATTGAGCATCAACAGCTCATCATTCATTTTAGAGTCTCACAGACTTCCTCATCATGATTTCACACTTCATAATTTCGTTTAATTCTCTCATCTATGATTCATTTACACAATTCATGCATCCATAAACAGAGTTCATTGACTTAAATCACAAAGTTCACCATTACTAACAGCAAATAACATGAATTCAAGTATACCAAAGTACACTCTGTACAGTCGACTTGGAAAACACCAGTCGACTTATACAGTCATACAGGGTTATCATAATGCTCGGGATAGTCGACTGTATACACGACCAGTCGCCTGTCCCGCAACTTCCATGTTCACAATATTAACCACATGATAGTCGACTGTTTCACACATCAGTCGTCTGTCCTGGAGATTTCAACAGCAATATTTCTACGTCCAGAGCAGTCGACTTGCCACAAGCATCGGTCGACTGGACAGATCCATTTTAATTTGGGACTTTACTTACAGTTTCTTACATATACTTGCATCATGATATCAATTAACAATATATACCAATTCATGTTTCATAAACAGAGATCCTCTTGTTCGGTAGCGTTCACAGCACAATTTTCCCAGTTATTAACATGCTCTTTTAGAGAAAATTACTCTAAACATGCATTCACATTGCTCATACTTACATACGACAATGGGGATATAAGTTTCTAGTCATCATCATGGGTCTACATAAATAAAATATCTTTATTCGAGGAAACATCAAACAGTCACTTTCAGCACGAGCACCAGTCGACTTAACCCCAAGTCAGTCGACTGAGCCGACAACTTCAGATATTTATCACCTTTAGTTCTTTTGTTTGTCTACCTTCCCTCCATCATATGTGTCATAGGGAAAAACATGCATTTAATAATCACACTATCATGGCTATTCATACACATTTTATCAGCACTCTATAAAAGTAAATGTCTCGTATCAGTCGGCTGGCTCATATGGCAGTCGACTGTACCGACAGTCTAGCCTCAAATTAATGGCATGTTCAAGCAATTCCTACCCCATTCAATTCTCTTTTGTAACATGGTATCCATCATGATAATTATAGTATTACTCCTACGTTAGAAGTCCTGAGAAACACCCACCTTTTATGAAGAAAATAACGAAATCCCGCAAGTCCTTCAATATAGCGCAGCACTTCCTGTTCCTTTGCTCCACACCGAAATCTCCAGCAATGCTGCTTGCTTCCACCGAAAAGCTCCCACACAACTCACAGATATTCTCTTAAAATCTCAGGAAATTTTTAAGTGTAAAAAGATAGGGATTAGAAGGGGTATTTATACTAGAAGATAGATAGAATGAAGGGTTGAGATCTATTTGGGAGTTGAAGAAACAATGGCTGAGATTAAATCGGAAGTTTAGAAACTACCCACACCTCAAAATGTAACCACCCATGATCTCACCCATCACTCCACAATCCAGTCAAGAAGTGTGCTTATTGCACGTGTACATAAAGTGCACGTGTAGGCACAAGCCACACTACAATATGTACCTTAAATACCCGGGAATAAAAGGAGTAAGAAATGCTACAATACAAGTTGTAGAAAATAGTAGGATGGTTCAAATTCATGGGCTTAAAATCAATTTGGGCCAAACTAGTTATTTTGTAGAAATAAGTAAATTAATGCTTTATAAAACGATGTTGAAAAATACTAGTCAATAATATTGCACAAGTATACTATATAAAAATGAATAATCTTCCATATATTAAAAAGTCAGGGTATTACATCACTCCCTCCTTAGAATAGTTCCGTCCCCGGAACTACAGCCAAGAACGAGACGAAGAAACACCACAACAAGAGATACAAAATATACAGATACAAAATACAAACAATAAGACAATCAAGCAAAAAGCTCAGGATAGTCCTTCAACATCTTCTCCTCAGATTCTCAAGTAGCCTCTTCAACCAAGTGGTTTCTCCAGACTACCTTGACCATCGGTATCGTCTTATTTCTCAAGACCTTCTCCCTACGGTCAACAATCTCAACAGGAGTCTCGATGTAATTCAGGTCTAACTGCAAACCTTCCGGCATTTCAGGTAAATGATGACTCGGGTCTGGAATATAACCTCTCAACATAGACACATGGAAAACATTGTGCACCTGAGACAACTCTTCCGGTAATTCAAGCCGGTAAGCAGTTTTCCCGATCCTTTTCAATATCTTATATGGGCCTATAAATCTCGGGGCTAACTTCCCGCCTTTGCCAAACCGAACCACACCTTTGCTGGGTGATACCTTCAGGAAGACGAAGTCACCAACCTCAAACTCAAGGTCCCTCCTCCGGTTGTCTGCATAGCTTTTCTGCCTGCTCTGAGCTTCCACCAACCTCTTCCTGATCAGATCAATCTTCTCAGAAGTCAGCTGCACAAGCTCAGGACCAAACAACTGACGCTCCCCAACCTCATACCAACACACAGGAGTCCTGCACTCCCTGCCATACAAAGCTTCATACGGCGCCATCCCGATGCTAGCCTGAAAACTGTTGTTGTAGGCAAACTCCACCAAAGGTAAATGCCTTTCCCAACTGCCTCCGAAGTCTAGTATACAACACCGAAGCATATCCTCAAGAATACGGTTGACTCTCTCGGTCTGCCCATCGGTCTGTGGATGAAAAGCAGTGCTGAAATCCGTCTTGGTACCCAAAGCTGCCTGAAGACTCCTCCAGAAATGCGAGGTAAACCGTGCATCTCGATCAGACACAATAGTCGAAGGAACGCCATGAAGTCGGACAATCTCACCAACATACAACTCAGCCAACTTGTCCATCGAAGCTATGAGTTTCATCGCCAAAAAGTGAGCGGACTTGGTAAGTCGATCGACTATAACCCAAATAGCATCATTGCCTTTAGAACTCTTAGGCAATCCCGTAATGAAATCCATACTGATGTTATCCCACTTCCATTCCGGAATAGGTAACGGCTGTAATAGACCTCCGGGTCTCTGATTTTCGGCTTTGACTTGCTGACAAACCTCACACCTCGCGACAAATTCGGCCACATCCCGCTTCAAACCTGACCACCAGAAATGCTGTTTGATGTCTTTGTACATCTTAGTACTCCCAGGATGTACCGACAAAAGAGTAGCATGCGCCTCCTGAAGAATACTCTCTTTTAGGTCCGCCTGATCTGGAACGCACAGTCTATCTCCGAACCACAGCACTCCATCCCTGGTCTGAAAACCGGGCAACCTGCCAGCACTAACCTGCTCCTTCATCTCCAAAATATCAGCATCAACTTCCTGACTCGCAATGATCCTTGCATTCAAAGTAGGCTAAAGCTTCAACTGAGATAAAGATGCTCCCAATCCTTGCAAAACAACCTCAATACCTGCTCGGTCCAACTCCTCAATCAGATGCCTCTGAGTAGTAATCAAACAGGCCAAACTGCTCTTGCGACTAAGTGCATCAGCAACAACATTAGCCTTTCCATACTTGATCTCAGGTCGCATATCCTCGAGCACTTCCAACCATCTCCGCTGTCTTAGATTGAGATCTCTCTGCTGGTAGATATACTTCAAGCTCTTATGATCCGTGTACATGTTCAGCTTCTCACCATACACGTAGTGCCTCCATTTCTTCAAAGCAAAGATAATCGCAGCCAGCTCTAGATCATGAGTTGGATAATTCTTCTCATGCGGTCGTAGTTGCCTAGACCCATAAGCGATTACTTTACCTTCTTGCATTAAGACACAACCAAGCCCCCGATGTGAAGCATCGCTATAGACATCATACTCAACTCCTGCTCTAGGCAAAGCCAAAATAGGTGCAGTAGTCAGTCTATCCTTCAACTCCTGAAAACTCGCCTCACACTGCTCGGTCCACTTGAAGCTCGCATTCTTCTTGGTCAACTCGGTAAGCGGTACAGCTATCTGAGCATAACCTTGAATGAATCTCCTGTAGTATCCAGTCATCCCAAGGAAACTTCTGACTTCCTTCACTGTAGTAGGCCTCGCCCAATCTCTCACTGCCTCTATCTTCTGAGGGTCAGTTGCCACTCCCTCCTTAGAAAGGATGTGACCTAGGAATGCCACTTCAGATTTCCAGAAATCACACTTGGATAACTTGGCATACAACCTCTGCTCTTCCAACTTCTGCAAAACTGCTGCCAGATGCTCAGTGTGCTCCTCCTCAGACTTGGAGTACACGAGAATATCGTCGATAAACACCACGACGAAAGAATCAATAAACGGCCTCAGAACTCTGTTCATCAAGTCCATGAAGATTGCAGGTGCATTCGTCACTCCGAATGGCATAACTAAGAATTCGTAATGCCCATGCCGAGTTCTAAATGCAGTTTTATGCACATCTTCAGCTTTCACTCGCACTTGGTGATATCCTTATCGAAGATCTATTTTGGAGAATACAGCTGCTCCTTGTAGACGATCGAACAAGTCATCAATTCGAGGAATCGGATACTGATATGGCTAAAAATGGGGTTAAATCGGAACCGTCCAGATAGATCACGAATCTTGAGGCACAGGGGTAAAACGGTAATTTCACATGCAGATAGGTCCGAAGCGGGTACTGGGTCTCCTTCTCACAGATCCACTAACCCGCAAACGGATCCACCTCAGCTGGGTACGGGTTTCGACCCGCTACCAACCCGATCCGACAAGATACAATCAAGGTCCCTGATTAGATCTAAATCAACGGCCATGATTCACATCTATCTTACCACTGGGAGCCAGGGATTAAATTCCTTAACTGATTAGAGGGAATATACCTTATCAGATTACATGCCTTATCTGATTACGTAGAATATTCCTTATCTAATCACGGGGATTACATTCCTAAAACCAGTCTCTAAGACGCCTATAAATACCCCTCACCCATCTCCATTAAGAGGTAATCAATCTTTCACCAGTTTTTTACGCTCTTTCATAGTCTGCCAGATTACTGACTTGAGCGTCGGAGGGTGCGTCGCCGGGAACAACCCCGGTGTCTCGCACTTTTTGCAGGTGTACGGCAGGGACGACGAACGAAGCCCGACGGAACGGGTACGCAGGTTTTCCTATTCAGTTTCCCCAAGAATCCACAAGTTCTATCTGTTTGCCCCCACACCAAATTTAGCGGCAACAGATTGGCGCCGTCTGTGGGAAACTAACGAATAGGGACCTCTCCTCTTCCCGGTGAACAGGTTCTCTCCTACCATGCCGCCTCGCAAAGTTAGATCTAGGGGCTCCAACCGAGCGCCCAACCCTGACCAGCAAGAAGTCCATCCTGATCCCGCTCAGCAACAAGGGCAACTCCCTCCTACCATGGAAGAGCCGCTCCAACAGAACCCCCCTCCTGATCCAAAGGGTCCTAACCCCCAGAAACAGCCTCTTCACCAAGAGAACCTCTCCATCCACAACGCCTCCAGTGCCTCCATGGCCTCCCATCATCCCCGAGCCTCTGGTCGCCACGATGCCCATCCCAAACGCCCGGAGGATAAGGACCTTCGTCGCCATCTGGACGAAAAGCGGGCTCGGGGAGAAGCCTCCCGCCAAGAGCGATCCCCCCGACACCGGGGACACAGGGGGTCCCCCGCCCGAAGAGGGAGAAAAGACTCCCCCGATCACTACCAAAGGAGGCACTCTCCAGCAGGTCGGCAGCAGCATCGGAACAATGAGGCACCCATCACCCGTGCCGAGTTCCAGCAATTCCAAGCAATGGTACAACAGGCCCTCAATCTCCGTCAGAACCCCAATGAGCCGAGGGCCCCCTCCCCTCCTCCGGTCCGGAGCCCTCGCCAACGTTCCCCTTCTCCTCGACCCGCTCCTACCAATTCCAGACGCACCCCAAGTCCTCGTCGTTCCCGAAGCTACCGTCGCCGCAGCCCTCGCTCCCCATCATACGAAGACGAGTCCCGTGGCTCGGCAGATCACCGCCGGAGAGATGATACCATGAACCGCCGCCTGAACGAGGTGGAAAAACTCTTGGGACAGATAAACCGAGAAGAAGAACTCAGGGGGAGGACCCTCCGTCCTAGCCGACCCCCGTTCTCCCGAACCATAGTGGATGCTCCTGTTCCCTTCGGTTTCAAACCTCCCCAGTTCGAGAACTACACTGGGGAGACCGATCCAGTTGACCACATCGAAAGCTTTAAGACTTTGATGCTCCTCCATCAAGCGTCTGATGCCCTCCTCTGCAAAACATTCCCTGCAACTCTGAAAGGCCCAGCTCGAGAATGGTACTCTCGTCTTGCCCCGGCGTCGATATTCTCCTTCGAACAGTTCGAAACCCTGTTCATCACCCATTTCGTCAGCAGCCGAAGGGCCGAGAAGACCAGCATCTCCCTATTGCACCTCCGTCAGCAGAAGGGGGAGAAATTGAGGGACTACGTGAAGAGGTTCACAGCCGAGGCCAGAACCATCGCATCCCTCGACCAATCCGTCGCAACCGCGGCATTCCAATCCAATATCCTAAATTCCAACCTCCGCTCATCCCTCGCCAAGAAACCGCCACATGACTTTTCTGACCTCCTCCTCCGCACTGAAAAGTACATCCGAGCTGAAGAGGCCGAGGAACCGCCCAACTGGGAAGCAACCGCCTCCGGGTCCAAGAGGAAGGGAACGGAAGAAGAGGGACCCAAAAAGTTTCAGAAGGATAATGCTGGCCAGCGCCGGCCTCTCCCTAGATTTGAAAAGTTTACTCCCCTCACCACAAACATCTCCGCCATTTTCATGGAAGTCGAAAAAGAAGGGGTCCTACCTCCAGCTCCAAAGATGAACACCCCAGCCAAAAGGAGGGATAAAGACAAATGGTGCCGTTATCACCGGGACCATGGGCATGACACCAACGACTGTCGGGCTCTGAGAAACGAGATCGAAGCCCTTATCCAGAGGGGGCAGCTGGCGAAGTTTGTAAGAAAGGATGGAGCCGAACTTCCTCCCCAGCCTCGGGGGGCTAACAAACGTCCGGAACGGGAAGAGACGCCAGAATTCGAGGAAGAGCGAGTCCTCCACCTTATCCATGGGGGTCCAATGGGGGGCTCCTCGAACTCTTCTCGTAAAGCTTTTATTAGAGAAGTGAATTCTATCCGAGCCACCCCTCCCCCCAAAGGACTTGGAGTGCCCGTCACCTTCTCTGACGAAGATCTCGAGGGCGTCCGCACCCCTCATTGTGACGCACTTGTCATCAGCCTTCACATGGCCAATTTCAAAGTCGAAAGGATCTTAGTAGATAACGGTTCCTCCGTAAACATCCTATTCCTCGATGCTTTTAAGGGGCTGAAGCTCTCCCGAGATAGACTGAAGCCCGCCGGGTATACGCTCCATGGGTTCACGGGAGTGCCGGTGACGATCGAAGGGGTGATTACCCTCGATGTCACAGCAGGCAAAACTCCTACTACCCGCACGGAGTCAATGGATTTCATGGTCGTAGATGTCCCAGCGGCCTACAACGTCATTTTGGGTCGGCCCGGCCTGGCCGCCCTTGAAGCCGTCCCTTCGGCCTATCATCTCAAAATGAAATTCCCCACTCGGGCCGGGGTGGGAGAAGTAAGGGGCAATCAGGAGCAGGCCCGCAAGTGCTATATGACCTCCACCCTCGGACCCGTCCTCTCCTTGGAAACACTCGAGATCCCCCAAGATGCTGCTCGGCCGACTTCCGAGCCGGTAGACGAGCTGGAAGAGGTACTCTTCTCGGAGCAGGAACCGACCCGCAGGTTCTTTGTCAGCAAGACCCTCCCATCCGCACTATACGCGGATATGGTAGGATGCATCCGAGCCAACCAAGACCTCTTCGCATGGACAGCTGTGGACATGCCCGGTATCTCCGAAGAACTCTTGGTCCACCGCCTCAGTGTTGATCCGGGGTCCAAACCGGTCCAGCAGAAGAGGCGCAAGTTCGCTCCCGAGCGACAGCTCGCTATCAAAGAGGAGGTCGACAAATTGTTAAAGGCCCGGTTCATACAGGAAGTAAATTATCCTGAATGGTTGTCAAACGTAGTGATGGTAAAAAAGTCCAACGGAACATGGAGAATCTGCATTGATTTCACTGACCTCAACAAGGCCTGCCCTAAAGACCCCTTCCCTCTGCCGAGCATCGACACTCTGATTGACGCAACCTCGGGACATGAGCTCCTCAGCTTCATGGACGCTTTCTCGGGTTACAATCAGATAAGGATGTTCCCCCCGGATATTCCGAAGACATCTTTTGTGACCGACCAAGGGCTCTACTGCTACAGAGTCATGCCTTTCGGCCTAAAGAATGCCGGGGCAACATACCAACGCCTTGTTAACAAGGTATTTCAGGCATAGATCGGCCGAAACATGGAAGTGTATGTGGACGACATGCTTGTGAAAAGCATCCGAGGCGTCGATCATGTGGCAGACCTTCAAGAAGCGTTTGATGTCTTAAGAAAGCACAATATGAGACTCAACCCGAACAAGTGTGCATTCGGCGTCTCATCAGGGAAGTTCCTCGGCTTCATGGTTAGCCAGCGAGGAATTGAAGCGAATCCAGAAAAGATCAAGGCCATACTGGACATGGCCCCTCCTAGAAATGTCAAAGAAGTTCAAAGATTGACTGGTCGCCTAGCCGCCATAGGGCGCTTTCTGTCGAAGTCCGGGGAAAAGTGCCTCCCGTTCTTCAAAGCCCTCAGGGGGGCTAAGGGATTCGAGTGGGGGCAGCAACAACAAGACTCCTTCGACCAGCTTAAGGCTTACCTCGTCAATCCACCTCTTCTCAGCAAACCCATACCGGGCGAACCCCTCTACCTCTACTTGGCAGCCTCCGAACAGACGCTAAGCGCGGTCTTAGTCAGGGAAGAAGAGAGAACTCAGAAGCCCATTTACTACGTCAGCAAAGTGCTCCGGGACGCCGAGCTCCGGTACCCAAAAATTGAGAAAATAGCCTACGCCCTGATAATGGCTGCGAGAAAACTTCGGCCATACTTCCAGTCTCATTCGATGGTCGTTCTTACCGACCAGCCGTTGAAACAGATCCTTCACAAGCCAGAGACTTCCGGCCGCCTCATGAAGTGGTCGATCGAGCTGAGCCAACATGATATTACTTATCAGCCTCGGACCGCAATCAAGGCGCAGGCGCTGGCCGAATTCATAGTTGAAACAACTATCCCCGACTCCGAGCAGACGACGAAGGGACCGCCTATCTGGTCTGTATATGTCGATGGATCCTCTTGCAACGAGGGGAGCGGGACTGGAGTCATCCTGGCGGGCCCAGACGACTTTGTCCTTCAATATTCCCTCCGAATAAACTTTAAAGCCTCGAATAACGAAGCCGAATACGAGGCACTCATAGCCGGCCTCGGGATGGCCCGAAACGCAGGAGCGCGACGCCTGCAGATCTTCAGCGACTCTCAGTTGGTCGTCAACCAGGTCCTCGGCGAATATGAAGCCCGCGATGACAGAATGGTAAAGTACTTGGCTAAAGTGAAGAGCCTCATGGCGCTCTTCGACGAGGCCCTCATCCGAAGAATCCCCAGAGAGGAAAATGCCCAGGCCGACGCCCTGTCCAAATTAGCTTCCTCATCCCTGCAAGGCCTCGAACAAACTGTTCTGATAGAAGTCCTCCTCAAGCCAAGCATAGAGGACGAGGCTCTCAACTCCGTCGAAACACTGCCACTCCCCCTCGAAGATAATTGGATGAAGCCCCTCGTCGAGTTTTTAAGAGACGGACTCCTCCCAAGGGATCCGAAGGAAGCCCGAAAGATAAGGACCCGAGCCGAGCGTTACATACTGGTCGAAGGCGTTCTGTATAAGCGCTCCTTCACCCAGGTGGATGGTCGACCCTACCTAAGATGCCTCTCCCCCAGACAAGCCGACTACGCCCTGCAAGAGCTCCATGAGGGCATCGGCGGAGCCCACTCCGGCTCCAGAGCCTTGGTGCGCAAAGTGTTAAACTACGGGTATTACTGGCCCACTCTCCTACGGGACGCCGAACAACACGTTCGGCAATGCACCTCCTGCCAGAAGTATTCCGACATCCGACGCCTTCCACAAGCACCACTCTCCTCCCTATCAAGTCCGATCCCCTTTGCAATGTGGGGGATGGACTTACTGGGGCCATTTCCACCGGCCCCCGGACAGTTGAAGTTCCTAGTCGTGGCGGTCGATTACTTCTCGAAATGGATAGAGGCCGAGCCCCTGGCTACAATTACCGAACATAGAGTCGTTCAATTCTTCTGGAAAAATGTGATCTGCCGATTCGGTGTTCCTCGGGTCGTAGTTACAGACAACGGTACGCAGTTCGCTGGAGCTGCCTTCCGAGCCTTATGTGAAGACCTAGCCATACAACACCACTTCTCCTCCGTCTCTCACCCCCAGTCAAATGGCCAAGCCGAGAATGCCAACCGACAGATCCTCTCCGGCATCAAGAAGAGACTCGACAAGTGCTCCAAGGGATTGTGGGTCGATCAGCTGCCCAATGTGTTGTGGAATTACCGGACCACGAAGCGGACCCCGACAGGCGAGAGTCCGTTCAATCTCACCTACGGGTCCGAGGCCCTCATCCCACTAGAAGTCGGGATACCCTCTCCTCGCCTGGTAGCCTTTAAAGAAGAACAGAATGCCAGGGAGCTCAGAACGAGCCTGGACTTGATAGACGAAATCCGGGAAAGGGCAGCCATACGGCAGCAAAGTTATCGGAGGAGAATCGAGCTCGCCTACAACAAACGGGTCCGCCCAACAGACCTCAAAGAAGGGGATCTGGTCCTCCGAAAATTGGCCATCTCGTTCCCCGGACAGAAAAGCAAACTGGCCCCAAATTGGGAGGGACCATACAAAATCTCCAAAGTGATCCGCCCCGGTGCATACAAGCTAGAAGACCCTGAAGGCAGAGAAATTCCCAGGACTTGGAACGCCGACCATCTTTTGAAATACCAAGAGAAGGCAGCTACGCCTATCTAAGTAACTCGAGATGTCGGACCACTCCTCTCCTGCTGCTAGTAGTAATTTTTCCCTTGTTCTTTTTTCATTGTAATAACGGCTTGCAACTTTAGAAGCAGCCGACCATTAGATATTAATAAATAAAGTTTGTCGTATTTTTTGTACTATCAGCCTTGAATTTTCTAACCACACGATGGTTCGGAGTCCAGCACTCGGCTCGACTCTCCCTCCTCGGCACGTCTATAGACGAGCCGGGGGAAGATCGCCGTTCGAAATTGCTCCTGCAGCCGTTGAATAGATCGGAGTCCAACACTTGGCTCGACTTTGCTTCGCAGGTTCGCTCCTAAGCGGACTAGAAGCAGCTCGCCATTCGAAACTGCTCCTGCATCTCTTAAACTACCCACACGATGGTTCGGAGTCCAGCACTCGGCTCGACTCTCCCTCCTCGGCACGTCTATAGACGAGCCGGGGGAAGATCGCCGTTCGAAATTGCTCCTGCAGCCGTTGAATGGATCGGAGTCCAACACTTGGCTCGACTTTGCTTCGCAGGTTCGCTCCTAAGCGGACTAGAAGCAGCTCGCCATTCGAAACTGCTCCTGCATCCCTTAAACTACCCACACAATGGTTCGGAGTCCAGCACTCGGCTCGACTCTCCCTCCTCGGCACGTCTATAGACGAGCCGGGGGAAGATTGCCGTTCGAAATTGCTCCTGCAGCCGTTGAATGGATCGGAGTCCAACACTTGGCACGATTCTGCTTCGCAAGTTCGCTCCTAAGCGGACTAGAAGTAGCTCGCCATTCGAAACTGCTCCTGCATCCCTAAAACCAGTATAACGCTCGGATCTCTCCGACGCCTCTGCTCAATCTTGCCGACTCACCCTCAATCGGGTCGGAATTAGGTACAAATCACAGCCCTCGCCTGCCGAACCGAGGTACCGGGTTACCGACCCTCGTATATGGCAAAAAATCGTTCCGAGGCGAAGCCACCATCAGATCGCCTCAGAAAGTGCGCCAGGACCTGATGGGCAAGCTCGTTCAGCCACGTGTCCACAAAACGACAAGATAGTGTTTTCTTGGAAACTGGACCCGCCTCAAGATCCGTGCAAACATCAGACGTCCCTGATTAGGCCCCGTGGGCGGGGTCGGGAAGCAACAACGCCTTAAGCAGCCAAACCAACCCTATGGTTCACAAACGCAGCGAAAAAGGAAAATTCGAGGATGAGGAGTTCGGCGAAGCGAACACCAACCTCATGGTTCGTCTTAAACCTACTCTAGCTGACAACCATAGCACAGATAAGAAGACAGCCAAAGACAATTCGCATAAAACAACTCCAATGCCATTAACAAGTTGGATAAAAGTTACAAAGCGGATTACAACAGCAAAAACTTGCAAGTAGGATTACAACTCGAACTTGCAAGCAAGATTACAACACAGTAACACGATCAGCCCGTTACTTCCGGGGAAGGGGAATACTCCGTTTTAGAGACACTTTGGGTCGACGCTTCTTCACCTCCGAGCTCGAATCCAAGCCGACGAACCGGGACGCCTCCTCATCACTAGCCCTGACGGTCGCTCCTACCGAAGCACCGCTTGAAGACACCGCCACACCGCTTTGGGCATCGGCGGCCGACCTGCCTACGATAGGAGTCCGGCTCGCCGCCTGATAGAACGTGATCCCTCGCTCGATCTCTTCACGGGTGCACGAGGTGCTCCGGACGTTTGGCCTCACCGGCTGAGGCTTGAGCCGAGCAACTTCTTCCTCCAGTTCGACGATGCGGTCTTTCAAAGTGTCATCCTTTACTATCACCTTAAACCGAGGAAGTTTCGCCGAACCGGGGTATTCGGCGCTGTCGGAGATAACGCGACGCAAGTGAGTCACTTCGATACTCTTGTCTACAGTCACCCTCTGCAACTCTTCCACCTTCCTCGCTAAGCCATCCCGTTCGGCCAAAACTCGAGCAAGCTCTTCTTCCCTAGCAGATAGCTCGGCCTCGACTATCCGTAGGTCGTGCAGTTCAACTAAAGCCTCGCCGTGCCTGATCTCCAAGTTATGAAGCATTCTCCTCGTCAGGTCAACCTCACCCTCGAGGCGATCCTCCCGAGGTTGCTTAAACAACTCCGCTCGGCGCTGTTCGGCCGAGGTGTTACAGGTCGGCTCAGCAATCTGAAATAAGAAAGAGATAGCATTGGAATACCACACCACCGAGCCAAACACTTAGACAAATTCCGGAGTCAAAATACTTTTCATTCATTAAAAGGCGGTGGCCAGTCCGCAAAAAGGCATTACAATGATCGGGAGAAGAAACACCAAAAGACTACAAAAACTTAGTGAGGGGATCAAGGGTCCACCTTCGTCGCCGCGTCGGCCACGGGCGCATCGGCGGGGGGCCCATTGACCTGCCCGTCCGCCGCAGTCTCTCCATCCCGTCCTCCCTCGCCTTCGCCTTCGGCCTCGTCATCCTCGCCTTCCTCCTCTTCATCATCCGAGGTCGGCGTTGGAAACAATTGGTAGCCGACCCGCTCGAAGCCGGGTACGCGTTCCTGCACGTGGTCGAGGGCCAACTGATAAGACTTCTCCATGTTTTCGGCCATGTGCCTCTTCGCCTCCTCCTCGACCTCCTTCTCCACCTCGGCTTGGATCTTCGTCGCCAGAGCCTCCTTCTCTGCTCTCTCCTCGGCCAAGGACTTCAGCGCCGCTGCTAAGTCCTCGGCCGCCTTGGCGGCCTTGGCAGACTCCGCATCGAGCCGCTCCTTGGCCTTCTCCAAATCCGACCCGAGATCCGCGACCCGTACTTCCAAGGCCTCAGCCCTCCTCTGCTCGGCCTCAAGCTCTTTGACCGCCCTGACCTTCGCCAGCCTGTCCTTGTCGCTGGCAGACTTCAGATCCTTCTCCTGCGCGGCGAACGTCTCGAGGAGGTGGCCGAAGTGGCAAGTGGCCTACAAAGACAACAACCAGTAAAACACATGCCGAGCTGCAGACTTAGAGAAATTGGCAATACACTTACCGAAACGAGTGACCGCGCGATTTCGAAGGTATCGTCACCGACCGTCCCCGCCTTCAGCGCAGCAACGTCCTTCGGGGTCGCCAAATGTTTGACAACCTGCACTGACATCTGCGAATTGCCGAGGAACCCATCATGGTTCTTCACTCGCCAATTCGGCACGAACAGCTGCTTGTGCTGCTCTGTCAAGATCTCTTCGGCGGCCTGGGTTAGGGGCGGTGCCTCGATCGACAACGCCGCGTTCACATCAAAGACTCCCTCGATCACGCCAGGAACCGAAGAAGACGGGGGCACCTCGGCGACGACCAACTCCGAGGGCGCCTCCATGGTCGGAGGAGGCGGAGGGATGGATGAAGCGACGGTAGGTGCCGGGGCTGACGAAACAGTCGCGGCCGCCCTCTTCCTCTTCTTCCCCCCGGCCAGCTTAGATCTGTCCGCCATCATGGCGTTGAAGTCGATCTTCATGCCTTCTGCAGCGGATCAAAAAAAAAAGGGAGAGAGAGGGGGAGGACAAGTTAGCGGGCCGAACCAAAAACTTAAAAAATAATAATAATCAAAAACGAGATGTCAGGAGCATACTCGGGTCGATGGGGCTTAGGCCGGACCCGAACAACACCTCCTCCGACAAATCCCTCCAACTCAGTATCGGAAGGGCCATTATCTTCCTCGCCACCTCTTCCTCGGCATCAGATAGAACAGGGTCAGCGCGCGCGAAATTCGGCACCTCCACCTTCCAACGGGTCGGAATGGGCCTAATCGCCTCGCCCCTTACTATAAAAAACTTCTCCTTCCAACCCTTAATCGAGTCAGGATTCTCGACAATCTTAACTCCCCTCCTCGGCCCCAAGAAGTATCGGTACTCCGTCTTGTGCTGACGATTTACTCGATACAATCCTCGGAAGACCGTAAGATCCGGCTTCACCTCGGCTCGATAGCACTGGAGCATAAAGGCGTTCACGTGGTGCCATGTGTTCGGCGTGAACTGGGTCGGCGCGAGGCAATACCAGCCGAGGATCTCGAGGATGAATGGGTGCAGAGGGAAACGCAATCCGGCATGAAAAGAATCAACGTCGAACATACACATGTCCGAAGACGGCAACCTAGAGTTCGCTCGCATCCCCGGACCTGGAACAATCAGTTTGTACTCCGGAGGAATAGCGAAAGCCCTTCTAACCCGGAGCAGGTCCTCCTCGGATACCAAAGTGATGAGCTCATCCGCTTCGGTGGCGAGTTCGGGATTAGGTTCTTCGACGATTTTGGACTTCCCATAGATCGCCTTCTCCAGCAAGTCGCCCTCGTACTGCCTAACCCCTGAGTGACCGGACAGAACGGAAGGGTACCGTCCTATCTCGGGTGCCTGCTTCGGATTCTCCACAATCATCTCCACAATGGGGGACTGGCTCTCTACCCTCCTCTTCTTCCTCCCTTTCTCCGTCTCGACTACGGACGGTTCGGCGGCTTGCTTACCCTTCCTCCTAATCTCCGACCTCCTCCTCTCCTCGGCACTCTCGTCGCCCGAAGACGAGGCCCCACTCCCCGAATCTACTCGAGACATCTCAAGGAAAATTATTCAGACTAAGTAAACTGACCTTTTGAAGTGACGTCTACGGTCGGAATGCTCTGCCGGAAATCGCCTGGCCCACGCGACAGCTAACGGAAATGCCTCAGAGAGAAAATCGCCGCTAGCAGAGAACTTAGAGATCGAAAGTAAAGATCTTGAGTAAAAAAGTGAGAAATAAGCTTTGAGAGTAAGGGTGAGAGTCTTTAACCCCTAGCAAGTTGGGCCTCCTTGGGGAACGCAAAAAGCCCAATAGGGAGCGAAAGCGACAGGCGGAAAAGATACGAAGCTCACTCAAAGCAAGAAACTCTTCAAAATGCCAAGTCAACGCCCCGGCTACACAACTCTGTGCCTCGGCCAGACAACTTCAAATGCACCGAGCCGAGATACCGGGGTACCGACCCTCGTATATGGCAAAAAATCGCTCCGAAGCGAAGTCACCGTCGGATCTCCTTAAAACTCGCGACGAAATCTGATGGACGGTTCAGATTGTGCCACGCCCACAAAACGACAAGATAGCGTTTTCTCGTGATCTGAACCCCATCCTCGAGATGCGCGTCAAGATGGACCGCCCAGATCCAGCCACGCGTCCCTCCTCGCCGACTGCCATCGGTTCGCCTAGCCGAGCTACCGAACAGCTCAGCCGAGCCACCGAGCCACTGAGTGCCGAGGAGGCGACCCCTCAGGAAAGGAGCTCCAAAACACACAACTCTGTGCCTCGGCCAGTCAACTTCAAATGCGCCGAGCCGAGATACCGGGGTACCGACCCTCGTATATGGCAAAAAATCGCTCCGAAGCGAAGTCACCGTCGGATCTCCTTAAAACTCGCGACGAAATCTGATGGATGGTTCAGATTGTGCCACGCCCACAAAACGACAAGATAGCGTTTTCTCGTGATCTGAACCCCATCCTCGAGATGCGCGTCAAGATGGACCGCCCAGATCCAGCCACGTGTCCCTCCTTGCCGACTGCCATCGGTTCGCCTAGCCGAGCTACCGAACAGCTCAGCCGAGCCACCGAGCCACTGAGTGCCGAGGAGGCGACCCCTCAGGAAAGGAGCTCCAAAACACACAACTCTGTGCCTCGGCCAGTCAACTTCAAATGCGCCGAGCCGAGATACCGGGGTACCGACCCTCGTATATGGCAAAAAATCGCTCCGAAGCGAAGTCACCGTCGGATCTCCTTAAAACTCACGACGAAATCTGATGGACGGTTCAGATTGTGCCACGCCCACAAAACGACAAGATAGCGTTTTCTCGTGATCTGAACCCCATCCTCGAGATGCGCGTCAAGATGGACCGCCCAGATCCAGCCACGCGTCCCTCCTCGCCGACTGCCATCGGTTCGCCCGGCCGAGCTACCGAACAGCTCAGCCGAGCCACCGAGCCACTAAGAGCCGAGGAGGCGACCCCTCAGGAAAGGACCTCCAAAACACACAACTCCGTGCCTTGGCCAGACAACTTCGAAGTGCCGAGCCGAAGTACCGGGGTACCGACCCTCGTATATGGCAAAAAACCGCCCCGGGGCATATCAGCCGTTGGATCTTGTCAAAAAACGCGCTCGTCGTGATGGACGGTCCAGATTTGGCCACGTCCACTAAACGACAAGATAACGTTTTTTGGGGATCCACGCTGAGATGGACGACTCAGATTATGCCACGTACTTCGGAACCGCCGAACCGAAGCACCGATCCAACAAGTCGAAGCACTGACCCACCGAACCGAGGTGCCGAGACGCCGAGCCAGGAGTACCGGGGTACCGACCCTCGTATATGGCAAAAATCCGCTCCGAGGCATGTCAGCCGTTGGATCTTGCCAAAAAGCGCGCTCGTCATGATGGACGGCTCAGATGATGCCACGTACTTCGGAACCGCCGAGCCGAAGCACCGAGCCATACGAACCGAGGTGCCGAGGTGCCGAGCCGAGGTACCGGGGTACCGACCCTCGTATATGGCAAAAATCCGCTCCGAGGCATGTCAGCCGTTGGATCTTGCCAAAAAGCGCGCTCGTCATGATGGACAGCTCAGATGATGCCACGTACTTCGGAACCGCCGAGCCGAAGCACCGAGCCATACGAACCGAGGTGCCGAGGCGCCGAGCCGAGGTACCGGGGTACCGACCCTCGTATATGGCAAAAAATCGTTCCGACCCATATCAGCCGTTGGATCTCGTCAAAAAGTGCGCTCGTCATGATGGACGGTCCAGATTTGGCCACGCCCACTAAACGACAAGATAGCGCTTTACGGGGATCCGCGCTGAGATAGACGGCCCAGATGATGCCACGTACTTCGGAATCGTCGAGCCAAAGCACCGAGCCATCCGAACCGAAGTGTCGAGACGCCGAGCCGGAGTGCCGGAGTACCGAACCTCACATACGGCGAAAGAGCGAGCCGAAGAACAGGAGCCACTCGATCTCTCCGAAAATCACGCTGCGCTCTGATCAAAGGCTCTGATGACGCCACGTCATAAATGGGTATATAAAATCAATTTTAATTTATTTTAATCGTTTTATTTATTTAAAAATTGCGAAAAAATCACCAAAAATTCGGGAAAATTCACTGGAAAATCTAGAAAATAATTATAAATTCAGGGTAATATTTTCGAACCCCTGAACGAACAATTATTGCCTAGAATGTATCGTGAGGGCCCCCGGACGACTGGTTAACACATCGCAAAATTAAATAAATAATCCGAAAAAAGTAGATAAAGACCGTTGGGCACTCAAAGATGCTTAAAAACAAATTGCAACTTCCAAAAACACACTACTACCCCCTTTAAGATTCGAAACCCTCCATTTGGACTCCGATACAGCTCCACCAGCCATTAGAACAGTTAAACTACTCCTCAAAGGCTGATCGAACTCAGTCTTTAGGAGTGGGGGGCTCGTGATATGGCTAAAAATGGGGTTAAATCGGAACCGTCCAGATAGATCACGAATCTTGAGGCACAGGGATAAAACGGTAATTTCACACGCAGATAGGTCCGAAGCGGGTACTGGGTCTCCTTCTCACAGATCCACTAACCCGCAAACGGATCCACCTCAGCTGGGTACGGGTTTCGACCCGCTACCAACCCGATCCGACAAGATACAATCAAGGTCCCTGATTAGATCTAAATCAACGGCCATGATTCACATCTATCTTACCACTGGGAGCCAGGGATTAAATTCCTTAACTGATTAGAGGGAATATACCTTATCAGATTACATGCCTTATCTGATTACGTAGAATATTCCTTATCTAATCACGGGGATTACATTCCTAAAACCAGTCTCTAAGACGCCTATAAATACCCCTCACCCATCTCCATTAAGAGGTAATCAATCTTTCACCAGTTTTTTACGCTCTTTCATAGTCTGCCAGATTACTGACTTGAGCGTCGGAGGGTGCGTCGCCGGGAACAACCCCGGTGTCTCGCACTTTTTGCAGGTGTACGGCAGGGACGACGAACGAAGCCCGACGGAACGGGTACGCAGGTTTTCCTATTCAGTTTCCCCAAGAATCCACAAGTTCTATCTGTTTGCCCCCACACCAAATTTAGCGGCAACAGATACTTATTCTGAACAGTGACCTTATTCAGCTCCCGGTAATCGATACACATCCTCATCGATCCATCCTTCTTCTTTACCAAAAGCACTGGTGCTCCCCAAGGTGACGCACTAGGTTGAATAAAGCCTTTTCCCAACAGTTCCTCAATCTGCCGTTTCACCTCATCCTGTTCCACTGGAGCCATCCTATAAGGTGCCTTAGAAATGGGTGCACTTCCTGGTTGAACAGTGATGCTGAACTCTACATCACGATGAGGAGGTAACCCAGGAAAATCTTCCAAGAACACAGTCGGATAGTCCCGAACCATAGGAATCCCTTGCAATTCCACAGGAGTCTCTTCCTTGCGGATAGTTGCCACCAGCTTAGGACACTTCTGCTTCCCTTGGAAAGTGACTTCAGGTCCACCTGGAGCCTTCACTGTGACGGTCTTGGCCTTACACTCGATGCTTGCACTGTACACCGACATCCAATCAATGCCAATGATAACATCGACTCCCAAGATAGTCAGCTCGATCAGATCAATGCCAAAGATTCGTCCCCCAATCACTATCTCGCAATCAGCATAGTACCGATCAGTGGTCAAAGTTTCCCCTGATGGTGTAGCTACTGCTAAGATCTTGCCTGGGAAAATCTTCGGTTCAACTCCCAACACTTTAGCAAACTTTGGAGACACAAAAGTATGAGAGGATCCAGTATCAAACAACACCACAGCTTCCTTTCCATTAATATAGAGTTCTCCTGTTACATAACATACATCATTACATAACAGTTTTACACTATGATCGGGAAGAAGAAATGAAAAAGAAATCACACTAAACATCAGCCCTCGTACCAGAGATAACCTGATCCGCCTCCTCAGCATCAGCTTCTGTCAAAGCAAATACTCGCCCTGACTGGTACGGCCTCTTTCCAGTCTGCTGTATTGGCACATTGTGATAGCCAGCCCGTGGTTTGAGACACCGAGATTGGTAATGTCCCACTTCACCACAGTTAAAGCAAGTGACTGCAGAAGGTCTCCCTGCATCGTTTCAGGTCTCCCAGCTACACTGACGGCATTTGCCCCTGTCGGTTTGAACCTCTGTGCAGATGGTTGCCCCTTGAAACTCCCCGATGGCGCGGGCCTCTTCCCAGACTGCCAGTTGCTCCTCTGATGCTGAGCAACATGGAACTGCTCCATATCCGCCTCCGTTGCCGCCGCCCTCTTCACCAGCTTATCGAATCTCCTGATACCAAGGGGTATCATACGAGATCTCAAGCTCGGCCTCAGACCATGCTCGAATTTGCGAGCCTTCTTCGCCTCATCCATCACTAGTTCTGGAGCATACCTGGAGAGTTGAGTGAACTTGGTCTCATACTCCCTTACTGACATGCTGCCTTGCTAAAGTGACAGAAACTCCATGGCCTTTTTCTCCTGGACGTCGGAGGGGAAATAATGGCTGCGGAATTCTTCCAAAAATTCCTCCCAGCCAAGCAACAAACCGCCCATAGTCCTCTTCATCGACTGCCACCAAACAGCCGCATCCTTCTCCAACTGCAAAGTCGCCAACTTGACCTTGCTGCCCTCCGGTGTTTCCAACACCTCGAAGATTGTCTCCACTTGCCGAATCCAGTTATCGGCCGCATCCGGGTCGGACTTTCCCTCGAACACTGGTGGTTTCATTCTCTTGAACGACTCCACTAGCTTGATTGCCTCGGGTACTGGATTCACCGGCCCCCTTCCTTGGTTTGCAGCCACTGCATTCAGCATCTGGTAAACCCTTGCAAACTCGGCATCCAGGTCCAAACCTTCACCATTCCTGGCTCCCCTTCTCGCCATATTCTGATGCAAAAGATCCATTAAATTCGAAGTATAAAACAAGAATTTAAACAAACTTTCATTTCATTGAATTCCAAAGTTTATACATTCGAATTTTAAAAAAACATTTTAACATCAGAACAGAAGAAAAAGAAACCAAGACAATCTAATCTCTACGGGTCCTCTTCGCTGCTCGAAGTTCATCCCGCAGTTCATCCACCTCATCCTTCAGCACATCAGTTAGGTTCTTTTTCTTCTCAAGTTCCCAAATCCGATGGCTAAGAACAGAATAGTCAGCATTTCGCTTCTCCAGCTGAGCCTCCAAAACTCCAACTCTATACTTCAAGGTATCCACTTGCCTCTGCAGAGAAGCTACAGCGTTACCCAGAGCTGGTCCCTTTTCTTCATCGGAAGAAGAAGAATCATCAGGTGAGTTCGGCGGTGGGGTGATCTCTCGAGATTCAGGGTACTCCTCATCATCAGAATCAGCTTGCCCGGGGTGATACTCGTCCTCAGAATCAGCCTGTCCAGGATGGTACTCTTCCTCAATAATGTGCCAGTCGTCGCCTCCAGCAGGGTCGAAGTGATCAGCCATCTTAGAATAGAGAGGAAGAAGCATAAATCATAGAGCAACACAAATGTAAGTTACTTACATTTAAATCTCTAAATCCAAACACACACTCTAATGTCCACATCTAGGGTGTCGTTCCTTATAAATTTGTACGAGTGTGAAAGCATAGAGAGCGTGGCTCTGATACCACTCTGTAACGCCCCGAATCCCAATTTACTGAATTCGAGATGTCCTTCAGGATCTTTTCGCTTTCTTCACATACAATTTTACAAGGAATTTAAAAACTTTACCTTCACATCAGAGTTTACAACATATTACATTTGAATTTACACAGCGGAAGCAAAATATACAATATTTACATAAAAGAACAACAACATAATAAACTCTTTGTGCATCCATTCCTCTTACATGTAATTATCCTGCAAAAACACTGTGGGTACGTCAGTTTATTCAACCGACGATAATTATACATGGCCATCCTCTCTATGCCAGGAACAGTATAATGAATCTCATTTCTTACAAATCACAATTTGGTTCAACATAAGCATGCAAATAAGGGGGGAACTTTTAATGATGTCGTGTCGTGATTGTGCACTTAAATCCTTAATGCAATTTACTTAATTAACATGACACTAATGTGCACTTGTTCGAATTCTATGCATCCCATACTACATAGGTTCGAGGGCAAGCCCTTAATCGTTCTTCATTCTTTTGTAGGGTTCAATCCCCCGCCATGACTTATTCTACTTCTGTAATTCCAATGAGTATCCTAGATGATTCTATGAGTACAAGCATGTGTCCTGGCCCCTGGAGTAGAATTTCGCGCCATGTCTTGACTCGTCAAGCATGCATTCTGCGACAATTCAGCCTCCTCCCTGAACACACTCCTCTTGCAGTCACCAAAACATCCCACAAGCGTGACTAGAGTCCGATCATTACTGAGTTGTGCCCGCGCCATGTCTTGACTCATCAAGCATGCATTCTGCGGCTCACACACCCGCACCGTACCCTAGCTCTCATACTCATGTTTTTCTCTCACCTTCATCACCTCCACACTATGTGTTTAAGTTACATTAGAATCATGAATAAAATCAAGCTCTAGAGTTAGCCTCTCCATCATCCGGACTTATCATTTCATTTCACTTGACCAACCTGGTCTAATTCTCAATATCATTTCATTCACTGCCGGGGAGACTTAGCTACTCCTTCGTTCAATTTCAAATTCACAATACCCAATTGAGCATCAACAACTCATCATTCATTTTAGAGTCTCACAGACTTCCTCATCATGATTTCACACTTCATAATTTCGTTTAATTCTCTCATCTATGATTCATTTACACAATTCATGCATCCATAAACAGAGTTCATTGACTTAAATCACAAAGTTCACCATTACTAACAGCAAATAACATGAATTCAAGTATACCAAAGTACACTCTATACAGTCGACTTGGAAAACACCAGTCGACTTATACAGTCATACAGGGTTATCATAATGCTCGGGATAGTCGACTGTATACACGACCAGTCGCCTGTCCCGCAACTTCCATGTTCACAATATTAACCACATGATAGTCGACTGTTTCACACATCAGTCGTCTGTCCTGGAGATTTCAACAGCAATATTTCTACGTCCAGAGCAGTCGACTTGCCACAAGCATCGGTCGACTGGACAGATCCATTTTAATTTGGGACTTTACTTACAGTTTCTTACATATACTTGCATCATGATATCAATTAACAATATATACCAATTCATGTTTCATAAACAGAGATCCTCTTGTTCGGTAGCGTTCACAGCACAATTTTCCCAGTTATTAACATGCTCTTTTAGAGAAAATTACTCTAAACATGCATTCACATTGCTCATACTTACATACGACAATGGGGATATAAGTTTCTAGTCATCATCATGGGTCTACATAAATAAAATATCTTTATTCGAGGAAACATCAAACAGTCACTTTCAGCACGAGCACCAGTCGACTTAACCCCAAGTCAGTCGACTGAGCCGACAACTTCAGATATTTATCACCTTTAGTTCTTTTGTTTGTCTACCTTCCCTCCATCATATGTGTCATAGGGAAAAACATGCATTTAATAATCACACTATCATGGCTATTCATACACATTTTATCAGCACTCTATAAAAGTAAATGTCTCGTATCAGTCGGCTGGCTCATATGGCAGTCGACTGTACCGACAGTCTAGCCTCAAATTAATGGCATGTTCAAGCAATTCCTACCCCATTCAATTCTCTTTTGTAACATGGTATCCATCATGATAATTATAGTATTACTCCTACGTTAGAAGTCCTGAGAAACACCCACCTTTTATGAAGAAAATAACGAAATCCCGCAAGTCCTTCAATATAGCGCAGCACTTCCTGTTCCTTTGCTCCACACCGAAATCTCCAGCAATGCTGCTTGCTTCCACCGAAAAGCTCCCACACAACTCACAGATATTCTCTTAAAATCTCAGGAAATTTTTAAGTGTAAAAAGATAGGGATTAGAAGGGGTATTTATACTAGAAGATAGATAGAATGAAGGGTTGAGATCTATTTGGGAGTTGAAGAAACAATGGCTGAGATTAAATCGGAAGTTTAGAAACTACCCACACCTCAAAATGTAACCACCCATGATCTCACCCATCACTCCACAATCCGGTCAAGAAGTGTGCTTATTGCACGTGTACATAAAGTGCACGTGTAGGCACAAGCCACACTACAATATGTACCTTAAATACCCGGGAATAAAAGGAGTAAGAAATGCTACAATACAAGTTGTAGAAAATAGTAGGATGGTTCAAATTCATGGGCTTAAAATCAATTTGGGCCAAACTAGTTATTTTGTAGAAATAAGTAAATTAATGCTTTATAAAACGATGTTGAAAAATACTAGTCAATAATATTGCACAAGTATACTATATAAAAATGAATAATCTTCCATATATTAAAAAGTCAGGGTATTACAATATATCATCAATATAGAGCAATAAAATGATGAAGTTACCTCCAGTGAACTGTTGGATGTATACACATGGATCTGCATTTGTCCTTTTATACCCATGACCCACCATGAACGAGTCAAACTTCTTATACTACTGCCTTGGCGCTTACTTTAGCCCGTAAAAGCTTTTCTTCAGCTTACAAACCATGTGTTCTTTCCCTCGACTTCAAAACCTTCCGGTTGCTTCATGTAATTTTTCTCTTCCAAATCACCAAGAAGAAATGTTGCCTTCCCGTCCAATTGTTCCACCATAAGATCCATGCTAGCTGCCATGCCCAAAATAAGTCAGATAGAAGTCATCTTGACCACTGGTGAGAAGATTTCATCAAAATCTACTCCTTCCTTTTGCCTAAAATCTTTGACAACCAAGTGAGCCTTGAATTTCGTCAACTGCTCATTCTCGTCCCTCTTCAATTTGAACACCCACTTATTCTTTAGTGCTTTTCGGCCTTTAGGAAGTTCAACCAACTCATAGGTATCATTTTTTAATAAGGACTCCATCTCAAACTTCATCGCCAACATCCACTTATCATTGTCTGCATGAGTCTTTGCCTCTTCAAAGCTTTCAGGTTCTCCATTATCGATCAACAGAATATATCTGGAATATGGGTCATCCCCATCACTGGTCACAAGGATATACAGTGAAGAAGGATACTTGGTACTTAGCTTTGCCACTCTAAATGATTTCCGAACTGGTATTTGGGCAATCTGTGGCTGCTCCCCCTGATTCAGCTCCCTCTGATTAGGCTCCCTTTGATCATGATCCTTCTGATCATCATCTTCAGGGTCAGACACTATCTCAGCACCTCTTGATGCAGCCATCTCAAGAACATCTTCATGTACAACATTTTGAGGTTTGTCATTGGGTTATTGTTGCAGCGATGATTCATAAGTGAAATAATCTATATTCTCAACTGTCTACTTGTCAATATATGCCGCAGTCTGATCCTCAAAGAAGTCCACATTTCTGCTTCGGAATAACTTGTTGCTCTTTGGGTCCCACATACGGTAGCCTATCTCTTCATTACCATACCCGAGGAAGATGCACAATGTGCCTCTGTCATCGATCTTCAATCTAATCACTTCAGATACACGTGCAAGTGTTTTGCACCCAAACACTCTCAAGTGTGAATATGAAGCGCTTCTACCGATCCATACACCTTCAGGAGTCTCAAAACCCAATGGTACACTTGGTGATCGGTTGATGAGGTAACAAGCAGCTGACACAGCTTTGGCCCAAAAACATTTTGATAGATTGGTCATCTTCAGCATACACTTGACCTTCTCTAGAATGGTGCGGTTCATCATTTCAGCAACACTATTATGTTGTGGGGTGCCAGGAATTATTTTCTCATGTCTAATGCCATGCTTCGAACAATAATCTCTGAACTCGTTCAAAGTGTAATCTCCGTCGCTGTCACTAAGGATACCTTTGAGGGCTCTCCCTGTCTCCCTTTCCACCATGGCATGGAACTACTTCAAGGTTTGGAACACCTGGCCTTTTGATTTCAAAAAATACACCCAAACCTTTCGTGAAACATCATCAATATGAGTAACAAAATATCTATCATCACCTAGTGATTCAACTTCCATAGGGTCACAAACATCAGAGTGTACTAGGTCTAATATATTTTGTTTTCTTGTGAAGGTGCCAGAATAACTAGCTTTTTGTTGCTTACCAAATAAACAATAATTACAAGAGTCTAGTGAGGTACCTTTAGCAAAGGGAATGAAAGACTTCTTTGCCAGAACTTGTAATCCCTTCTCATGAGGGCCTAACCTCTTGTGTCATTGGATTGGAGAAGAATCATCCACGACATTCAATTCTCATTTGCAATTTTTTTCTTGTCTTGTGGAGGGTGCAACATAACTTCCCTCTCGCCGCCACTAACAATCCCTTGGTAAGCCTCCATTTTTCGTCTCCTCCATTATGATGAAATCCTTGTTGATCAAGCACGCAGGTTGATAATAGAAAGACGTAGATCAGGAACATGTCTCACGTTTTTTAATAACAGCTTATAGCCCAAATCGGTCTCAAACCAAACATCACTGATTCCTGCAATCTTGGAATAGCTATCATTGCCCATCTTCACTATCCCAAATTCTCCGGCTTTGTATGTGGTGAAGAATTCCGAGTGCTCCGTGGCATGGAAAGATGCTCCAGAATCAGCTACCCATGAATCGCCTTTATTGTAAGACCCCGTATTTCTAGAATTAGTATATATACTAGTATATATAATTAGAAAGAAAGAAAGAATAGAAAAGGTGGTGGATGGTGTGACGTGGAGAAAAAGAAGGAAAGAAGAATGGAAATGAGTTGGTATTAATTGGTGTGGCCTATAGGATGATCCTATGGGAATTGATGGCATGATGGGCCTATAAGATGTTCTATGGAACATAGGAAAAAATTAAATGAGGAAAAGAATGGAAGTGTGTGCTGTTGACCGGGTTTGACCTGGGCATGTTAGTCCCATATCGGATGGGATAGGAGGAAAGTGAGTATGTATATTAGGAAGCCCATGATAAAGGTGTACCCAAATGGTTAACCACCCTTTTGAGGCAGCCTGTGGTGGGCGTGGCTAGAGTTTTGCATCCGTTTTTTCGCGTGTGCGCACGTGTAGCGGCGTGCGCAGCTGAACCGGGCTCGGGACGTTATAAATGGTATCAGAGCCGACTTTCGACACCGAGTGTGTGCAAGATGTACGCCTGAGAGGGAGCTAGGTTGGGACAGGTTGCCCGGGTAGGGGACTGTACAACTAGCAGAATCAGGGTAATCCTCTCCACATCGGCTAGAAAGGTATCCTGAATCATGTTGTAAGTCCGGGCTCAGCGAGGACGCTGAATTCTTAAGGAGGGGTGAATGTAAGACCCCGTATTTCTAGAATTAGTATATATACTAGTATATATAATTAGAAAGAAAGAAAGAATAGAAAAGGAAAGAATAGAAAAGGTGGTGGATGGTGTGACGTGGAGAAAAAGAAGGAAAGAAGAATGGAAATGAGTTGGTATTAATTGGTGTGGCCTATAGGATGATCCTATGGGAATTGATGGCATGATGGGCCTATAAGATGATCTATGGAACATAGGAAAGAATTAAATGAGGAAAAGAATGGAAGTGTGTGCTGTTGACCGGGTTTGACCTGGGCATGTTAGTCCCATATCGGATGGGATAGGAGGAAAGTGAGTATGTATATTAGGAAGCCCATGATAAAGGTGTACCCAAATGGTTAACCACCCTTTTGAGGCAGCCTGTGGTGGGCGTGGCTAGAGTTTTGCATCCGTTCTTTCGCGTGTGCGCACGTGTAGCCGCGTGCGCAGCTGAGCCGGGCTCGGGGCGTTACATTTATCTTCATCGACATGTAGGCATTCACCTTTAAGAGCCAATAACTCATATACTTGCTCAGACACGGTAGCGATGGTATTGCTTGTGTCCTCCTTTTGGTAGATTAAGCCATCTTTTTCATCATTTTTTTATTCTTCAATATGTTGTAATTCTTTATCATGTGACCATAGAGACCACAATGATGACACTTCCCATTGAAACGTATCCTCGAACAGCTTGCACTTCTTCCATGATCTCGACTGGGACCTTTACTCTTGCTCATTCCTCGATTCTCCATCACAAACACTTGGCTACTATTGGAACTTGTAGACTTTCTCCTGGTTTCTTCATTCTGTTAGGGAAACTGAGGATCTTGTTGAGTCTTCGACACAATCAACACAAATCACCAAGCAAAAATAGATCGCACCAATTACGTAAAACACACAAGAATTGTCCCGGTTAGGGATTTCACCTTAATCCGGGAGAGGAAGAACCGAAATGTTATTTCAACTAGAGAAGATACAAGAATATTACAATTCTCACCATGACCCTCACTCAAGCCTAACTGGAACTTGGTTGCTGCTTACAATGGAAAAACCCTCTCACCCACTTGTATGAGGTACTCTCTTCTTCTATTCGGCACTCAATAGAATCATATCGTTCTAGGAGCTATTTGCAATGTATTTATAGATCTAGAGAAATCTAGTTTAGATATCTTGATACAATAGTCATCCGATGTATACTGAAGAGATAAACATACAATTAGAGTCGTCCGATCTAATCAGAAGACAAAGTGGGCTTCAATCGAATCAACAAACCCGCACCTAAAAAATCCATCAGCGCTGCGGACAGTCGACCGCACATAGTTGCGGCGACCGCAACTCCCAGACCATCGACCCAAGAAGGTGACAGTCGACCGCACAGTCGACTGTTCCTTTCTGTATTGGCTGCTGCTACTGTTGGCTGTTTCTCCTTCTCTTCGATCCTTCGCTTCGAACCCTCTACTTGTATCATCATCTTCTCTTCACACCAAAAAAGTATGCAAGATATAAAACCCAACACATTCATCATGTTATCTTTAACATTATCCATAGATAACATACCATTAGGAGCAAAGTTACTTACGGTGATAACAAAGGTCTCCTAGTTGTCGAGCAACGATCCAAGAAGCAACACCGCTTATAACTCGTCCTCGATTTTCATGTCCATCGTGGCCAATTGATTAATAATGCTCTGGAAGTTGTTTAGATGCTTGGTCACCTTTATGCCTTTCCTATACTTCATGTTGACCAACTCTTTCATGAGGAATGCTTTCTTGGAGGTGGTCTTTTATTCGAAAAATGGCTCCAACTTCAACCAAAGGGCATGTGCTTCTGTTTCGTTCGATACATGGTGGAACACGCTATCATCCACCCATTCATGAATATAACCAATAACCTTGCGGTTCAACTTCTTCCATTCGGCATCGGTAATGTTCTCTGGCTTGCCTTCGACCTCTTCAATAGGTTCATGCAAATCCTTGCAATAAAGAATGTCCTCCATTCTTGGCTTCCATGTGATCCAATTGGAGTGGTTTAGGCGAACCATAGTGCTCCGTGAGCCTTCCATTATAATGCTAGCACCACAAACCTAGTGCTCTGATACCACTGTTAGAAGAAAAAAAAAGGATCAATAATAGTACAATGAAAATACCAACTCAAACCACAAATTGAAATATGCAAGAAAATAAAAAAGAAAGGGAAAGAGAACACCAAATATAACGTGGTTCGGCAAGATGCCTACGTCAACGGGGCAACAAGAACCTCCACTATGAAAGTAATGGGTGCAAAGATATCCAACTTCAAGTTAACCACTTAAGGAAACACTTGTTCTCACAATTTTTTTGCTACTATAACACTCAACACTCTCAACTTGGAGTGGACACTCTTTTCTTTCTACTTAGATGAAGATGATTCTCTTACAATGTGCTGTTGGAATGAACAAATGACCTCTCCTTATATAGGCCAAGGAGGAAACTATAATATTCCGGTCGGATATTATATTTGTATTATTATTATTTTTAAAATTAAAATATTTTTATGGAAATTACTTGGTTTTACTAATAAAAAGTTGTCTGTATATATATACTAGTAAGTATATATATGCATTATATCGGTTCTGTGCACTTGTACAAAATCCTATAAAATGTGTTTTTGAGAAAATATCTGTAATATCCCATGCTAAAATTAAAAATTATTATTTTATTTTTATTTTTAATTTTTTTTAGAATTGAAACGTTTTTTGTGGATATTACCTGGTTTAGTTAATAAATATTACCTATATATATACCAGTCTGTATACATCTGTATTGTATCCAATTGGTACTGAAATCTTCCGAACCGGTAATAAAATTATTTTTATTATTATTTCTGAATTAAAATATTTTTGGTAGAGATTATTCGTTTTAACTAATAAAAATTATCTGTACAGACAGATATATGTAAGTATATGTACTGTGTTTGTACGAAATCATGTAGTATGTGATTTTTAGGAAAATGTCTTTTATTTTGATCAATTATGATCAAATAGAGGGTTAGGATTGGATTAGAGTGTGATTGCAATTTAAATTTGCAAATTAATCACCCAATTGTTGAACCATGAGAATGAGAACACTTGTGTTCTTGTTCCTTCATCTCATCTCATCTCATCTCATTTCATCTTGTTCTCTTATACTTCTACTCCTTCTACTAGTTTTAAATTAGAAAAGAAATTGAGAAGAAAAGAAAAGAAAGAGAGATTAAATCAAAAGAAAAGAGTGGGTAAAAGTTTCATGGGGTGTTCTTGAAGAGGAGCAAGAACAAGGAAGGAGAAGGGTAGTAAGCAAGTTCTTCCAACACTTTGGGTGGGGGTTTCTCAACCTTTTTATTGTTATTATTATTATTGTTGTTATAGGTTAATAAATGGAAGGAAATGGACTAATTTCATATGAATATTGATGACTAAGGACTAGAATAAATTGCATACAAAAAATTGAAGTGGTAGAACTCAAAGAACACTAAAGAATCAATCTTAAAACTAGTATGTAGTTTTTGATAGTTAGAATTAATTACTTGTGATAAAGTTAAAAATCTTGAGTCCAAATTAATTTGAGAGCTTCTTGTATGTGTTACTACCATGCTCTAATTTTTGTAGATTTTTTGGGGTTAATTTGATAGGTCAAACAAATATTTTCCCCAAAACAACGAGCTTTTAAGCAAAATGCTATTTTGGTTAATTTTTGCATGTGTTCTAAAAGCTGGATTTTGAGCTCTATAAGGAATCTGATAAAGTGGTCAACTAAAAAGTTGTAGTAGATGTTCTGAGCTTTCCAAAATGTTCAATTTTGTTAGATTCTGATAAGTATAGCAAAAGTTGTGAGCTTTACAAGTTTCAGCTTTTGCTGTCCTTTTTGTTGTTCTTAAAATGTGTTCAAAGAGCTGGATTTTGAGCTCTATAAGGAATCTTAAAAAGTGGTCAACTAGAAAGTTGTAGTAGTTGTTCTGAGCTTTCCAAAATTTTCAATTTTGTTAGATTCCAACAAGTATAGCAAAAGTTATGAGCTTTGCAAGTTTCAGCTTTTTGCTGTCTTTTGTTGTTCTTGAAATGTGCTCAAAGAGCAGGAATTTGAATTCCATAAGGAATCTGAGAAAGTTGTTAACTAGGAAGTTGTAGATGATGTTTTGAGCTTTCCAAAATGTCCAATTTTGTTAGATTCCGACAAGTATAGCAAAATTTATGAGCTTTGCAAGTTTCAGCTTTGTGCTTTCTTTTGTTGTTTTTGAGTTCAAAAAGCAGGGATTTGAATTCTATAAGGAATCTGAGAAAGTTGTTAACTAGGAAATTGTAGTAGATGTTCTTAGCTTTCCAAAAAATTCTAATTTTGTTAGATTTCGACAAGTATAGCACTGGCTATGACCTTTACAAGTTTCAGCTTTATGCTGTCTTTTGTTGTTCTTGAATTTTGTTCAAAGAGCAGGAATTTGAATTCCATAAGGAATCTGAGAAAGTTGTTAACTAGGAAGTTTTAGTAGATGTTCTTATCTTTCCAAAACGTCCTATTAGATACCGACAAGTATAGCAAAAGTTACGAGCTTTACAAGTTTCAGCTTGTGCTGTCTTTTGTTGTTCTTTAATTGTGTTCAAGGAGCTGGATTTTGAGTTCCACAAGGAATCTGAAAAAGTGGTCAACTAGAGAGTTGTAGTAGATGTTCCCCCCCTTTCCAAAATGACCTATTTTTTTAGATTTCGATAAGCGGAGTTGGAGTTATGACCTTTACAAGTCACAACAGCTGGCCTTAATTGGCTGAAGCTCGGTGTTTGGATTGTTCGAAGTTTTTGTACCTTTTATTGACTGAATCTGGGATGGTTGTCAACCAGAGAGTTTTAGTAGATGTTCTCACCTTTCTAAAAAGTCTAATTTTTTTTTGAATTCCGATAAGAGTAGCATGTTTAATTGCTTCTAGGGTGTTAGAAGATTTTTATGTCGCCTTTGTGTATAAAAGATCAAGTTTTGCTAATAGCATGTTATTTTTCTTCTAGGTTGTTAGAAGACTTTTATGGTTGCTTCTATATGATTCATTTGTCGCATACATAGCCAGTTGGCTCGTATGTAATTCGTTTGGCTCATACGTAGCTAGTCGGCTCGTATGTAAGTTGTTTTGCTCGTATGTAGCTCATTAGCTAGTACGCAGTTATTGTGCTCATCTAGGGTGATATCATTGCCCTAGGAGCCATCGAACATCAAGACGTATATTTATTTTACTCCTCGTGGACTGTGGACAAGTCACCTCTCATGCACCGTCATATCTTAACCGGTGTAGGTTAATCACGGGCCGAGAGTGTAGACGGAATCCAAGTCCAGGGTAGTAGCATGCGAATACATTAGTATTGCCAGGGTCTTAGATCGATAGGCTATGAACAGGATCCTTAGGGATTCTGGTAAGTCTAGTTTGAGCACCTAGTAGAGTTATCTTGCGAAGTCTAACTTAAAACCTAGCATGTTGTGTTAGTACTGTTGTCATCCCTCGGTTTGTTTAGGATTAGTGACATCGTTAGGGTAGTAACTTATGACTATTACTACTTAACCTTTATTTATTACCATTTCGTTGAAGTAAAAGAGTTGGTATTAAGGGTGATACCTTATGATCTGACCTATTCTATAGGCCAACACTAGGTGGTGTTATTGGTTGTGCACTTCCTGTCAAAGGGATACGATCTGTGCCTTCTCACAAGTTGGGAGTACATGATCCGTATCTCGTCTGTTAATTTTTGAAGTGCCATGATAAGTCCGGGAAGCTTCCTGTCAGAGCTAGGGGATGGACCCCCGGAACTCCGTCATGTTCTATATCAGGAAAGGTGAATAGGCTATAGACTACGGTCTATGAGCTAGGGGGCCACAGGGGATGCTTCGAGTTAACTTGTGTTGTAATTAACTCCGAGGGTTCGTCAGATTTTTGAGTGAGGTCCGGTACGCCGGGAAATAGTGGCAAACGGAGACACCGCTATATGACTGCGAATGGCAGGATTAGACCGTTTTAGGGCAACCTCATCAGTCACGCTGTATCTTCAGAAACAGGTTGAGTACAAGAGTAGAATTCATGGCGCAGGTTGAAATTCCTATATATGTAGAAACGGTTTGTTATAGGCGTATGTAGTATGGGATGCATACTGTTCCGGAGACTTACTTGCATTAGAATAAGTGCATCATTGCATTGGTTAATCTTGCATTAGAGTCTAAGTCATAGCATACACAGACACATCAATTATATATACACTTTTCTCTTTTCACCAATCGGTTTATTTAAAGTTGAGAATCGCTGCTAGTCATCAGCCTTCAAGCGTCAGTATATGTACTGACGTCCCCACTTCAATAGGTACTGGATTGCAAAAATACAGGTACAGGATTCAGGAGGTCTCAAGGCAACAGAAGCAAAGTATTGATTCTTCTTATTGTTGTAAATTATTTTATGTTGAGAAGCATCCAAGTGAAAGTACCAAGTGTTATATATTATTTATTGTACTCTGATGTAAATTTTTATTGAAAGTTTGTAACACTTGGACTTGTATGGCATTATTGTAACACTGATGTAATGTATTGCATTTTTATAACATTCGGACTTGTAATACATTTGTGTTGAATAAAAAGTTTTAAATTTTCCTGTTTTTCTGTGTATTGTGGCTAATTGAAGGAAAAGATTTTGGCTGATGTCATGGTTTCCCAGTGTATGAAAATCGGAGCATTACAGAAACCTCTAGATAAATTCATTAATGCCCATTCATGAATCTTCATACTTCCTTCATTAACCTTCCACATTGATCTAAGTTTATGCAATTGATGATGAATCTAGAACCACTAACATGATCTAGAAAAGTCCAATATTTATGCAAGCCCAAAATATTATTTATGGATTACTTGATGTGGGGGGCCTGGATATTTTACAAGCATGCTCTTTGTAATTATTTATCTCGGTCTTTCTAGAGTTCATTCATTCCATTTCATGGCAAAGCATGCACTTGTGTCAGTTTTACTTAGTCTTTCTGCTTTTTGTAACTTGTGTTTTGGTTGTTGCATTTCTGTTTAATTTAGGAATTTATCTTCTTTTTTTTTTATTTTTTGAAAAGGTTGCAAGAGATGGTCATCGTGATGGTCATGCCTGTAGAGGGATACATGGTGTTGCGCTTTGTGGTTGGCGGATTGAAGCATTTGGATTGCAGAGTTGTAATGGGAGGATACATCTGTATGGTTCTTAGACCATTTTTTTTCTTTCTTTTGGTGGTAATTGCGATAAAATGATTGTAGAATCAGTGAGATATATCATTCTTCTGTGGGAATGTTTGGCTACACAGATTGGGTGATTCTGACAAAAATATTTGTTATTTAAATATACCTACAATATTTGGTATAACTAGCTTCGTGTTGCTCTTAAACATATAGTTCTGTATACTGTATTCAACATGTTTATAATAGATGGTGTACACAATGGTAGGGATAGTTACGTAGTAGTGAAGACATTTTGCGAGCAATAGAAGTAATTGCTTTCTTTTGCTATTGTGCATTTTATTTCTTTTCACTATAATGTTATGCCGGTTGAGTTTTAACTGCGGAATAACTTACCAACAAAGATGCAAGAACAATAGAATCAAAAGCAAGAGAACAAAGAACAACCAAAAGCAACACACAAGAACACACGAGATTTTTTCGAGATTCATCCAATGCAATGGCTACTTCTCCGCGCAGAGGCACTCCTGCGATTTCCACTAGAAAAATGATGAACAAGTTTACAAATTTCTCAAGAACTCACCACCAATGTGTTTGGTTTCTCTCTATCTCCCTCTCTCTCAATGACGGCTGTTAGATCTTTGTTTTCTTTTCATGTTTCTCTAAAATCGTACACAATACAATACATATAGGTTTACACAACTTCTAATCTCATCCTCTCATCAATCAGCATCGTGACGGTCGATCACAACACAAGTACGGTCGACCGGTTCATACCTTCGACAGTCCAGGATCCAACAGAGAGTGGGTCGGTTGACTGGCGGTCGACCAGTCGTTCCTTCAAGTCAGCATTGTCCAACATACATTTGCCTGTACAAGTGCAGTTGACTGTTCAAGTATGGTCGACCGCAACTAGCCTACAGCTGCTGGCTGCTCTGAGCTGCTTGCTCCATCTTTGACTCTTCTTCTCGTCTGTCTTCTCCAACCCCAATATCATTTATTTGGATCCACAAACCCCAACAATCTCCCACTTGGAGACATATACACGAAGTCCATAACCTGTTCTTCATTCTTCCATTGGCCTAGTCTAGGCATGTGCCTCTGCGAGTCTCCTCATCAATTAACCTGGAGACAATCCAATAGCAGTATAGCAGAACTGATGTTTCCTGCTATCCACTACCTTTGTGAGCATGTCCGCCGGATTCTTAGTGCCAAGAATCTTAGATAGCTTCAACTATTTCTTCTCAACCGCCATTTTAATAAAATGATACTTCATTTGAATGTACCGAGTCCTAGAGTGATATGCCGAGTTTTTCGCCAAGAAAATTGCACTTTGACTGTCACACCATAACTCTCCTATGGGTTGCTCTCAACCCAACTATTTCATAAGTTCCGAAATCCACAACATATTTTTCGTTGCTTCTGTAAGTGCCATATACTCTGACTCCGTGGTTGACTGTGCTACAAACTTTTGTAACTGTGAAGCCCACCTGACAGCTGATCCTCCAATTGTAAACACATATCCTGTAGTACTTCTGCAACCATCACAATCGCCCAAAAAATCTGCATCCACATAACCATGTATTTGCAATAAATATCCCCCAAAATAAAGAGAAAAAAAATCTGAAGTACCTGCTAGATATCTAAGAATCCACTTTACTGCATCTCAATACTGTTTACCTGGATTCTTTATGTAACAGCTGACAACTCCCACTGCTTATGCGATGTCTGGTCTTGTAGACACTATCGCATACATCAAACTCTCAACGGCTGAAACATAAGGAATATCAACCATTTCCTCCATCTCTGCCTCTGTCTTAGGACACAAGTCCATCGCTAACTTGAAGTGAGTAGCCAAGGGACAACTGGCTGGTCTCGCTCCATTCATATTGAATCTTTTCAACACCTTCTTCACATAGTCCGCTTGAGATAACCAAAGCTTCTTGCTTTTCCTGTCTCTACTAATCTTCATGCCGAGAATTTGCTTTGCTTCATCCAATTCCTTCATAGAAAATTCCAAAGCTAGCATCTTCTTCACTTCCTTGATCTTTTCCATATATGAACCTGCTAACAACATGTCGTCCACATACAATGCCAAGGTAACTATATCATTGTCCTCATATCTATGAACATACACACAATGATCTGTTTCGCATCTATCGAAACATTTTCCTCTCATAAAACAATCAAACTTCAAGTACCATTGCCGCTGTACTTATTTGAGCCCATAAAGAATCTTCCTCAGTCGACATACCATGTCTTCTTTTCCTTTAGGTTCAAAACCTGTGGGTTGGTTCATGTACATCTCTTCTTCGACATCACCATGGAGAAAAGCTGTTTTCACATCCAACTGCTCTAAGTGAAAGTCTTCAACTGCCACAATACTAAGCAAAACCCTAATTGAAGCCTATCTTCACAACTGGTGCAAGATCTCACTGTAATCAACATCTTCTCTTTGAGAGAATCCTTTCACAACAAACCTCGTCTTGTACCTCTTACTACCATCTGCCTCATCCTTGACTCTAAAAATCTATTTGTTCATAAGAGCCCGTTTCCCTGCAAGTAACTTGGTCAACTCCCAAGTTTGGTTCTGTTCCAAGGAGTTCATCTCATCCCTCATAGCTAACTCCCACTGAATTCGAGCTTCATCCCTCAAAGCCTCCTCATGAGTCTCTAGCTCTCCTGAATCCGTGTACTTACATGCTCGTGAACAATACTAGTTGATGGATCAAATATCTTGGTTGGTCTTCTCTCTCGTGTCGATCTCCTCAATGTAAGTACCGGTTCACCGACCGGTTAAGGTTCTCTGAACTGCTCTGGCTGTACCTGTTCATCTTGGATAACCTTCTCATTCCCAATAGACTCACCATGAGCCTCCTGTGCTGCCTGTGGTACTCATACCCGCTGCTGCACTGTAGGGCCCCTATATTAGGACCACATTCAGAATCTGAATCTGAATCTGACTCTGAACCACAATCTGACTCTGAACTGGTTGTACTGTCTTGACCTGTGTGCCTGTTCTTGTATAGGACCTCTTCATTGAACACTACATTCTTGCTGCGAATGACCTTGTTATCCACAAAATCCCAAAGTCTGTAACCATATTGATTGCCATCGTAGCCAATAAATGCACACCTTCTGGACTTAGAATCCAGTTTCTTTCTTTCTTTCCTGTCAATTTGTAAATATGCAATACAACCATAAACTTTTAAATGTGAATAATTGACAGTTTTACCTAACCATAGTTCTTACGGAATTGCCCCATCAAGGGAACTAGACGGGCAACGGTTAATCAAGTACACTGCTATATCCACTGTAGCGGCCCAAATATGGACCAGAAGACCCATATGAAGCCTCTTGCATTTCGCCCTTTTGAGTATCGTGTCGTTCATTCTTTCTGCTACACCATTCTCCTGTGGAGTCTTAGGAACTATCTTGATTCCTCTGATACCTCCCTTTGCCAGATAGTCAACAAACTCTTTGCTTGTGTATTCACCTCCATTGTCTAACTTTATTGCTTTCACTTTGCAATCCGTATCATTCTCAGCTCTGGCCTTCCAAGCTTTGAATGCATCAAACACCTCTGATTTCTCACGAATTGCTTGAACCCAAAATTTTCTTGTAGCTTCATCTATGAATGTAACGAAGTATCTCTTACCACCATAAGAGAATTCCTGGGCTGGACCCCTCACATCTGTATGTACCAACTCTAGCTTCCCAAGCTTCTTCTCACACCCACTCAACTGAAAGCTAACTGTCTTCTGTTTGCCCTTCGTGCAATTCTCACAGAAATCCATCTCAACCTTCTTAAGCCCCAGCTAAAGATCCTAGAACAAAGCTGCTTGACACCCTTTCACCAAGGTGCCCCAACCTGACATGCCATAAAATTGAAGATGAACTGCTTGCTGATGTTGTAGCAATGATCTCACCTGAATCACCTCTCCTGAGTAAGTACAGTATGTCACCACATTTTCCTTTTGCCACCAACCTGGCACCTATAGTCACCTTCCATTCTCTATGCCCAAAAGTTGTTGTGAATCATTCTTTGTCTAGTTTACTAGTTGAGATTACGTTCTTCTTCAAACTTGGAATATGTCTTTTGTCATTCAAGACCAATTGTCCACCATTGCAGGACTTCACTTTCACTGTGCATGTACTTACAACTAGACATATTTGCTTATTTCCAACTGAAACTACGCCAAAATCACCTGTCCTGTAATCCTCAAAAACATCCCTCATAAGGGTACAATAATAAGAAGCGCCTGAGTCTATACACCAATCATCTTGCATAATATTAAATCCAACAGATAAACACAATTCATCTAGACAGGATTCAATACTTACCACATTAGCTACCTGTGACCCGGCTTGTCCTTTCTTATACTCCTCGCATTGGTCTCTCCTGTATCCTGCCTTCTTGCAGTACCAACACTCACCTTTGCGATGTCCGGTTCTTGACTTGGACCTGTGATTCCTGCTTTGCGACCTTTCTCTATTGTTACGTCTACCACAGTTATCAATTGACAGCGCAGCATTGCAAGGATATGACACGGAAGTCTCTCCATGTCTCTTCCTCCTTGTATCCCCATTCATAATGTTGCTTATAACATCCTTCAGAGTTGTCGTATCAGTCATGGTGCTTGTAACAGTCTGCTTTCTATTGTGTCGTAACTATCGGGAAGACTGGATAGCAACAACAATGATTGTGTCATTTCCTCAAACTTTAAACCCGACGATTCCATCGGATTGTAAACCATACTGAAATTGTTGATGTGCTCTGCAACCAACCCCTTTCCGACAGCTTCAAATTAACCAACTTCTTTAGGTGTAGGATCTGGTTCGCTGCATTTGGTTTCTCAAATATATCTGTCAAGATCTCCATTGTCTCCTTCGCGGTCTTTACCTTCTCAATGTGAAATAACGAATTCATACTCAGCATCAACTGAATCTGCCCAAGTGCTTTTTGATCCAATCTATTGCAAGCTGCCAATGCAACCAGATCGACCTCCGCCCTTTCTGGCTTCAAACCAAACAATGGATCATCTAGATCCTTCTGTCGGAGATACGCAACCATTTGGATCTTCCACATCGTAAAATCTGTTCCATCGAACTCTTTGACTCTACTCTTGTCCCTCATCTGAATCAAAGCTACCAACCTGGTGCTCTGATACTAGTTTGTTGAGTTTTATTGTGGAATAACTCACCAACAGAGATGCAAGAATAATAGAATCAAAAGCAAAAGAACAAAGATCAACCAAAAGCAACACACAAGAACACATGAGATTTTTTCGAGGTTCACCCAATGCAATGGCTACTTTCCCGGGCAGAAACACTCCTGCGATTTCCACTAGAAATAAGAAGAACAAGTTTAAAATCTCTCAAGAACTCACCACCAAGGTGTAGGGTTTCTCTCTATCTCACTCTCTCTCAATGACGGCCGTTAGATCTTTCTTTTCTTTTCACTTTTTCCTAAAATCGCACATAATACAATATATATATAGGTTTACACAACTTCTAATCTCAGTCGCTTATCAATCAGCGTCGTGACGGTTGACCGCAACACAAGTATGGTCGACCGGTTCATACCTTCGATAGTCTATGGTCCAACAGAGAGTGGGTCAGTCGACTGGTCATTCCTTCAAGTCAGCAGTCCAACAGAGAGAGAGACGGTCGACTACCCGGTCGACCGTACATTTGCCTGTATGAGTGCGGTCGACTATTCAAGTACGGTCAACCGCAACTAGCCTGCAGCTGCTCTGAGTTGCTTGCTCCATCTTCGACTCATCTTCTCGTCTGTCTTCTCCAACCCCAGTATCGTGTATTTGGATCCACAAACCCCAACAATGCCTGCACTGCTAGATGGTGGTTAGCCTATACCAAAAATGTATTGCGCGTTGTGGACATTTTCAAACATAATTTAATTATTAATTTGTAGATGAGAATTTTTCTCGATACAGCTGTCTTCATTTTTTTGGTTCTTACCAGTTGTAGTGGCTAGTGTTCCGGGAAAATGCATGTTTGGTGTTCAAATGTGTGTTTTGTTGTCAGTTTATTGTAAAGTCGACCATGGTTCTTTGACTGTAGTTTGCATGTTCAAATGTGTGTTTCGTTGTCAATTTATTGTGAAGCCTACCATTGTTCTTTGACTGTAGTCTGCTCATCACTTAATTGCTAGAGGTAAGCTTCAATTTTTGTTCTTCCATTCCTTTTACATGTTTCTTTTTTAGGTGTGTAGTTCTTTTTTACAGTGCTCTTTCTTTGGTTGTGTCGTGGGTAGCTTCTTGTTAGATACTTGCTTCCCTGTCGCCTTTGTTGGTTTTATATTTAGCGATTGGAAAAGGTTTTGTTTGCTGTTTATTTGGCCTTAACTGTATTACATGTTTTCACAAGTTTTGCGTTCTCTACATCAGTCTACGAGTATTTTGTTCTCAGATTTTGTGCAAAAGTTCTGGAAAGGTTTTAGTGGGGTTCAAGAAATTATTACATGTTTAGTGGTCTTTAAGCTTCATGTATGACTGTCTTAGCGATTGCTCCCAAGCAGAGTAAAAACAAAACGATTCTTACTTATTGGCTAAATTTCTTCTTTTCCACCAGGCGTTCTTTTGGTTTTCTCAGTATCAACAAACACAAAATGCCTGCAATCAAATAAAGTTTATGTGATTATTAATAGAAATTTAGTCCCAATCATTGTGTGCATTTTTATGTGATCTTAATACAAGTTTAATTGTGTTTGTAATCAAAGTTCGATGAATGGAGATTTACTGGGCTAGATTCCTATAGCATTTTTATGAAAAATATGTCAAATTGTTTGTGTCAGTCTTACATAACTCGTAGTGGAAGAATTGTGCCAGTCATTGTGCTCATTTATGTGAGATTCTCAACGGAAGTTCAGTTCTATTTATAATGAGGAATTGATGGGTAGAGATTTTTTAGCTAAGTTTGTTGGAATTAATTTTGCAGTTTTCCGGGCCGGATTCCGGCAGGCTATGGCCACCGGCGGCACCGGAAAATGAGTGGATTGCGATCCTCTCGACGAGTGCTATTCCGTAGTATACTCACTTGCCAAAAACGAATTCCGTATGAATGAGAAATGTTTTTTTTTTGATGAACCGGATAGAGCCCGAAGACTCCAGCCAAACAATCAATAAAATAAACAGTATATTACAGGAGGGCTTTACCAGAGGTAAAACAAACAACAACACGAATAATAACTATATACAGCACATCAAAAACAGACCCAACTGGATAATTACAAGCAATAAGAAGTACAAGGATGAATCAACCAGGAACTAGAGGATCGAATACGAGCGGATCAATGCCTCCGCAAATCCGAGGGATCCATCAGGGGGGCGTGAGAAAGCCAAACGGCTGGTTCCTGAACTGAACACCAGGGACGCCAACATAGCTGACGACAGTCCAGCAAACCAACACAAAGAGCAGCAAGCCAACCTGAAAAAACAGAGAGGACAGGGAGGCCAAATAGAGGAAAGAAACGAGTGGATGAAGCGCCCAAAAAGGACATAATCCAAGTCCTGCAGCGATGGGGCAGCATCCGGAACAACGCAACTCTTGGCGGCAAGGCCAAAAGCAACGCCTCACCGCCAAACAAACCAAGCTAACCCTCATAAGATGGCAACCCCAAATCTTAAAAAGCAACAATCACATATCGCATTCATCCATCACAGCAAAGCTAACCAAAAGGAAAGCAAAATGAAACAACACAGTAGAAGAAAGTAGGATAGAGTGATCAATATACATAACAGCAGGTCAAAAAACAATCAAAATATCCTGCTGAGAAAGAACCCACTAGCAGAAGCTAGATGAAACCAACCAAAATCATACCACCCAAAAAATCCAAAGCCCATAGGGAGATAAGAAGAGAGAAACGGTGACAACAAACCAAACCTCCAAAGCATCAGCGAATATAGACCAACAACGAACACAGCCAAGTATTAGGCCTGCAACAAAAAGTGGATAAAGAATATAAATAAGCAAATCAAAGAAAGCAAGGAAGAGAACAGCGTAAAAGATAACTAAATAGCTTGGAGATTATTGAGACAACTAACAGATAGCAATAATTTGTGCGAAGCCAAAGAGGCATTCTCTTTGTATGCCGGGCTAGATGCCCAGGAATCAAAAAGAAATAAGAATTCTTCGATAATATCCGCAATCGATTTGCAACTCTGACGAAATAATCTACTATTTCTTTCCTTCCAAATACACCACATGATGGTGTGGGTCGCTAAAATCCATGCGCTTCGGAACGATTTGTCCGAAGGAGGAACCGACCAAACAGTGGATAAATGCGAGGGAATCACTCCCGTATTCCAAGCTAAGGAATTAATCTTCCAAAGAGGGATAATGAACGGGCATTGAACGAAGAGGTGGTTTGCGTTTTCTGAGATATGATGACACAAAGGGCAAAGTTGACCCCAAGCTATATTCCTCCTATTAAGAATCTCTACAGTAAGCAGTTTATTATTGACCGCTAACCAAGAATTGATTTTAACCTTTAAAGGGACGCAGGGTGCCCAAATGAAAGGCGCCGAAGAAGATCGCACCCCTCTAGAATTGAGGAACCGATAAAATGAGTTAACCGAGAAAACTCCCGAGGCTGTCCAGCGCCAGGAGATGCTCTCTGAAATGGACCAAGAGTAGCCATTGAGACTATCTAGGAGGAAACCAAACTGCTCACTGAGATCGGCGGGGAGGTCGATGATGAATGGGATAATCCAGTATCTAACATCATCTAAAATGATGAAAGAATCCGCTACCGAGGCATCCGGTATAGCGGCCAAGCGAAATAAAGAGGGAAAAGCCGATGACAGTTTTAGATTGCCTACCCACAAGTCTGTCCACAATCTAGTTGTGGTCCCGTTGGCACAGACCCTGGACATGCCACACTGAAAGGCAGAGGACGCTTTCCAAATACCTTTCCAAAACGGAGAGGCATGGCGAGGGGGTAAAGCCGGGAATTCCCACCAGTTGAAAGAGGATCTGTAGTTTTTAATACACCGAATCCACGGGAGATTATTAAGGTTATGGAATCTCCACAACCACTTGCCTAAAAGGGCAATGTTGTGATCTCTAAGCTCCAATACCCCGAGACCCCCTTCCTCTCTAGAAGAACAGATGATTTTCCAATGCGCTAAATGCGAGCCAGGGTGATAGGCAGACGAGCCCGACCAGAGGTAATTACTCCTGATCTGGTCAATCCTTTTGATAACCCAAGAGGGTAAGTAAAAAAAGGACAAAAGAAATTGGGGTAAGGCGGAAAGGACAGAATTGATAAGGATTAATCTACCCCCTCTAGAGAGGGTTTTGCCCGACCAAGCAGAAAGCCTATGCTCTACTTTGTCAATAAGAGGAACCCAATCGGCCCTAAGAAGCTTGCCCCATCTCAAGGGGATGCCAAGATACGTGATCGGAAAATTGGCGACGGGACAATTAAAAAAGTTGGAAATCTCTGCTTGGCGATTGGGGGAACCGCTCAACCAAAGCACAGATGATTTTTGGAAATTAATGGTAAGACCGGAGGCCAATTCAAAACAGTAAAGGAGTAATTTCAGGTTGCGAAGGGAGTGAAGATTAGGCTTGCAGAAAATAATTGTGTCATCTGCGTATTGGAGATTAAGGACACCCTCGAACTGGGGAGAACTACCAAGCCCTTCGATCATGTGCAAATCCCAGGCATTACGGAGAAGTTTGCTAAAAACATCAGCCACCAGAGTGAACAGGAGGGAAGAAAGGGGATCTCCTTGGCGAAGACCACATTTCACTTTGAATTGGTGACCCTCTGAGCCATTTAAAAAGATTGAAGAGGTGCCGGAATAAAGGCTGGATTTGATCCAGGCTACCCATTTGGGTCCAAAACCCCTAAAAGTAAGGATATCCAACAGAAAGTCCCAATTGACATTATCATAAGCTTTTTGAAAGTCAAGTTTGAGAAGGATACCCTCCTCGCGGGATCTGTGACAATGGGAAATAATTTCCTGTGCCGAGGCCACACTATCAAGAATAAAACGATCTTTAATGAAGCCCGATTGAGCAGGGTCAATGAGGGGGGAAATGATAGCACTCAGCCTAGAGGAGAGCACTTTCATAATGATTTTGAAGGTCGTGTTAATCAAACTGATAGGCCTAAAATTGTTCAAGAGATGGGCCCCTGCCACCTTAGGGATAAGAACGATGTGAGCGTAGTTAATACGATCAAAAGAAAAGTGACCCTGATGGAGGTCCTGAAACAATTTGAAGAGGTCATCCTTGAGCCAATTCCAGAATTTTTGGAAAAAAAAGGCAGGGAAACCATCCGGGCCCGGGGCTGAGTCACTTTTTAGAGCGAACACAGCCTCATGAATCTCCTCTATAGAAAAAGGAGTTTCGAGAGATGATAGGTCGAAGGATTGATCGCCGTAGAGTTGAAACCAATCGAGTTCGAGGGAACGCGGCTTATGCAATCCAATGAGATTTTTATAGAAGTTGAGGAATTCCCGATGGATATCCGCATCGGAAGTAACCTCAACCCCTTGAGACGAGATAGAAGAGATACGGTTATAGCGTTGTCTATGAGAGGCAAAGTTGTGAAAAAAAGCGGTGTTGGCATCACCCTCTTTAATCCAATTAATACGAGCTCTCTGAGCCCATTTAGAGAGATCCTGCTGGAGAATAACAGCGTAATCTTGTTTGCAGGAGGATCGTTCAGCACAGGCGGCTGCCGATAAGGGGGCGGACTCTTCCATCTTATCAAAGGATTCAATCGATTGAAGAAGAAATTTTTTAAGGAAAGCAGTATTGTGATGCCTCTCGGAACGCCAAATTTTGCATCCAAATTTGATGGCATGGGTTTTGAGAAGGATATTGCCCAGGCCTGATGAACCAGTAATAGAAGCCAGACATTCCTCCACCAGCCTAACAAAGACTTGATCTTGCAACCAAAATTTTTCAAATCGAAATTTGTGCTGGTGGTGGAAAGGGAAGTGAGATGAGAGGGAAATCGGGCAATGATCAGACGAGGGGTTAGGGAGCGCCTGGACCGCTGACTGTGGAAAATGGTTAAGCCAGGAATGAGATACGAGAAAGCGATCAAGCTTAGCTAGGGATGGGGGTTGACGTTGATTGGACCAGGTGAAAGATCTACCAGAAATGGGAAGATCAGCTAACTGTAAGGAACGTATGCAATCGTTGAAGATGCATGATTGGTTATAAGAAAAGGCCTGGCTAGATCTTTCAGAAGCAAAACGGGTGACATTAAAGTCTCCGCATAAGAAATAGAGGTCAGGAAGGAAAGAATGTAAGGCCCGAAATTCATTCCAAAATAACGGTCGCCTTTCGGCAGAAGATGGGCCGTAAACAGAAATGACGGTGAGAGAGCAGTTGAAAGGAATCCATTGCAGCTGAATAATGAGGAAGAAGGTAAGGCGGTGAATACCGATCAAAGAGAAGGTAGATTCCTTGAAACCAATAAGGATGCCCCCTCTAGAACCGATGGCGTCCAACGAAACCCACTTAGAGATAATGGACCCGCCAAGGGCCCTACAGATAGCGTCGGATGGCGAATCCAATTTGGTTTCTTGAATAGCAATTAAGTCGCAACGAGAAGAGGAAATAAGGTCGAAGATTGCCCGTTGTTTAGACGGGCAATTCAAACCGCGAATGTTCCAAGACACACTAATCATTGGGGTGATCATGCTCCAAAACTCTACTACGTTCTAAGTTCCTAATGGCCCGGATGCACGACGGCGCGTCCGATTTGAATAGGAAACCCATCTTATGCGCACGGGAAAGCAATTCACTATCAGAGATCGAGTCAAAGATGGGGAAGTAAAGAGATCCATATTGAGCATGGGGAGAAGGGATGGGATCGGGATAATACGGAGAATGAGGGATGATAGAAGATATCCCAATGGGCTCTGTATGAGAACAAGCCTGATCTGTCGAAGGGATTTTCTTTTTGATAGCCAACAGACGAGCACTAGTCCTTCTAAATTTCTGAGAAGCTGTAGAGGGAGGACAACTCTGTACCTCGGCAGAGCACGACTCCAAGGAGGGAGAATGGGGAAGGGGAGAAGAGATGGAAGAGGACGAGTAAGAACAGCTTTGAGATGTTGCCAATGCTGCCAACACCACCTTGCCAGAAGAAAGAGTAGAGAGAGAAGAGAGAGTTGGGGTCGTCGGCATCCTCCAGAACCCCTTATCGGGGGGAAAGCAACTCCAACCCCGATAGGAGGATCCGAAAGGGGCCGAAAAAGCTTGGATGATTTCCCGATGGGAAACTCTAACCAGCTGAGCTAACACCGTGAGGTGCAATAATTTAAATAAACAGTAACCATAAACCATAATGTAACTAAAAGAATGCTTGACAGGAGGGGAAAGGATTACCTGCTTGGGAAGAGACGCTCTATTAAGATCCTCTTCTTCTTCTAAGAGCAGAGGATCCTCATTGATCCAAGAAGAAACTTTGGAAGACTTGGAGGACTTACGAATGGCTGCTTCGAACGCAGGCTCAGCGCGCTTGGGAGTAGGAAAGTGAGCTATCTGCTGAAATTGCTCCCAGTCCGAAGCAAAATTCGGGTTGACCTCCCACGCGGGCCAAGGAGAAGATGTAGATCTGCCTTTAGCCGTGGTGGAAGAACCAGCAATGGGGGAAGAAGCACAAGGAGCTGCGGATTGGAAGATTTTTGGTTGCGAGAGATCAGAGTCGATGGCTTTAGCAGCTGCGGAGATATTAGAGGAGGATGATCCTTTCGCAGGTAGGAGATCGGGATTGATCCAAACGAGATTAGGCGCTTTGGAAGGAGAAATCTTGCTAACAGAAGGGTGAGAAGAGGGTTTGGGGGGAAGAGAACCCTTGTTACGAGCAGGCGTCCCTCGGTGAGCTTTCACCGCAGGAGAAGAGAGATGAGAGGGAGCTTGGATACCAGGGTGAAAGGGAGCTTTAATATCAGCTCCAAATTGCGGCACAGAGGATATTGGCAGGGGGGTGGAGGGGATCTGAGAAGAGGGAGGAGAGTCGTGATAGTGAGCCGACACCGAGAAAGAGGAGATCCCATCTGACAGACAAAAAGCTTCAATACGAGGGGATGCTTTAGAGCAACGAAAGATAGCTTCAATTTGAACACAGCCCGAAGCAAGCCAAGCTTTGGAGCAAATACGGACAAGGTCTCCAATACATTCAGCCATTTCTCCTAGCAAACTAGGGGAATCACAAAAAGGTGGAAGGCCCACTAACGAGACTTTCGTTTCAACCGCTTCGGAACCCTGAAGAAGGGAAGGGATAGAAACCCATTGGCGGACTGTCAGGACAATAGAGCCGATAGAAAGGGAGGGAGACGCAATCAAATCTTCCAAAACCTTGGGGGATGGGCACCTGATCACCATATCCCCATTGGAGCAGTTATAAAGCACCCAATCCCAGTCTTTATAATTGCAAAAGTTACTAAGAAAGGAATTGAGGGTGAAAAAAGGAACTACGCCTCCAGAGAAGGAGATCGCCCCATAAGTGCTGAAGGACTTCAGGCGATCCGACAGTACAGTCTTAGATACGAAGACCAGAGAAGGAGACTGCTTGGGGGGAGAGCCAGAGGAGGTGGCCTTAGCCAAAATCGGAGAAAGAGGACCCTCGGTGATACGCTGGTCCACGGTAGGCGTAGGCAGCAAAGGGGGGTTAGAAGAGACCTGCTGTTTACGAACTTTGGAAGGCTTAGGAGTAGGCAGCTTGCTGCGAAGAGAGGGGATATCAATAGCACTCAAGACCAGGTCAGAAATCGTAGCTCCGACGGGAAGCCCCAAAATTTTCTGGAGGGCAAAACAGCGCTGCTGCGCATGACCGTCTTTGAGGCAAAAGTGACACTTCATCCTGTTAGGGCAAATAAATTTGAAGTGACCACGCTCTAGGCAACGAAAGCAAGTAGGCCAATAGAGGGGAGAAATGGGGGAATTAGAAGAGGAGGAAGAGGATGAAGAGCGGGTGCATAGAGGAGGAGGGCGGGAAAAAGAAGGGGTATAAGTGAGGGGATGCTTCTCGAAAGAAGTACTGACCGAAGGAGAACGGGCCACATAAGAACTCTGAGTGGACTTAGAGAGAGAAGTTAGGGCCTCAAAACTTTTGCTGTTGTTGTTACCAAATTTATTTTTATTTTTTTTTTTAACTACCTCTACCCATGAGAGATCCATGGGCTAAAATAAAGCCGGCCCACTTAAGCAGAAGTGCAGCGGCGCAAGAGAGAGAAGAAGGGGGGGAGAGAGAAGAGCTCGCTCGCAATGGCGAAGCACTGAAAGGAGCCAATAGGCTACGGTGTGAAGAACTCACAGCTAACCACCTCTTGGAGGCTAGACTAGCTGAAAGCTACAACACAGCGGACCGCCGGTGGCCGAAAGATCCACCGATCCTCAACCAGGGAACACAAAATACCCCAAATCGCTGAAGGAAGACTCTAGAACAAAAATCCAATACTCAAAACAATACACGAGCCGAAGGTAAAGGCTGAGCTAACTTACAGTGCTAGTAGAGGCCACTCTATAGAGGAGGAAGGCTCCCTGAGGCTGCCAAAGAGACGAAAGAGCTCCGGGAAGGCGCGGGAATGATCTGGATCTGGATCAGCTATCCGAAGGGAAAGTGAAGCCACCTCTGAGAGGGAAAGAGGGGAACCGAACGAGGTGCTCAGCCACCAGGACCGCAGGGAAGGGGGGAGAGAAGCACACCAGCAAAACAACACGAAAAGCCCACGGTGGAAAAGGGTTTGAAGAGACGGCCACGAAGAGCAAAATTAATGAAGGGGAGAGGGGGATCGGAGGAGAGATGGAGATGGATCTGGACGATAGAGAGGATCGGATGAACAGGAGTTCAATCGCCAGAGAGACCAAGAGTTTTAGACCTAAATCCAATCCAGGTATTCAATTATTTGTTGTGGTTGTACTTCACATCTCTCATATGAATGAGAAATGTTGATCCAAAGTTGGGTACTTGAAATGTACCAACTTGGCAAATGGATAGTCCCATATCGGAAATTGGAGATGATTTCTTCTAGTATATATACTAGAAAACTGGACTAAAGGGCGTGGCCCGGGGGTTACCACTAACGTGTAGTGGAGAGAGGACTTAGCCAAAATGACAAACACACGCGCGCGCGCCCACGCCCGGCCCCGGCTTCGGCGGTTCTTCGGCTTGGTCTGGTCTGGCTTAAATTTTGGCCCCAGCCCCGGTCGGTTCGGTTCGGTTCGGCTTGGTCTGGTCTGGCTTAAATTTTTATTTTATTTCTTTTTGCCCAGACAAACTCTTCCCCTACTGAACTGAAAAGGCTTTTCAGATTCAGTAACTGGTGCCCATTACTCTGTAACAGCAGAGTAATGGCTCACCAGTTATGAATCTGAAGAGTCCCCATTACTCTGCTGTTACAGAGTAATGGCTGCTGAACAGTCTCCAGTCCAACTCTTCTCTATAAATCCAGACATCAACTCCTATATAGACACAGAGATTTTTGCATTTGGGTCTTCCTCTTCTTATCCTCTGCGTCAGTCACTGTCACTGAGAGTACACCACAGACAGAAGTTCGTTGGCTCTGAAGCAAGAGTGCTGCATTCTTCAGAGAAGGTACAGTTGTATCCTGAGAAGCAATTCGCCGGTAGCCGTCACACTGCGGGGCGAATTCTGCTTTAAGGACAGAGATTCTAAAATCTCGACTCTGTACAAGTTCATTGCTTACTGTTTTTCTTCCTGTATTTGATTTCTTCACAACTTTGTTGGAATTTCTTATTATTTTATATTCAATTTCTAACAATCTTAAAGCAGAATTTTTCCTCACAGATTCTAACAATTTTTGTGAAGTTTGTTTACAGGTTCTGTTCGGAAAAAATAAGAACTAACAATCTCTGTTTCAACCAATTTCAGAAGAGAAACAAATCAGATCATGGAGAACACACCAACTGAAGTTGCTAATGGGCTTCTCAATACCCAAGCACCGGTGACCCAAAATGTGACTGCACAATCGGTTGCGGCACATTCGGTCGTTCTGCCCACGCACATAACCGTGGGAGAAAAATCGGAGAAGTTCAATGGAACTGGATTCAAAAAGTGGCAAGGGAAGATGCAGTTCTACCTTACCACGTTGAAGCTGGACAGATTCCTCAATGAATCTGCCTCGATGCTGGCGCCAATGGAAGCACACTCCGTTGCTGTAGTTGACGCGTGGACTCAGGGCGACTACCTCTGCAGGAACTACATCCTGAATGGCTTGGTAGACTCTCTGTACAACGTCTACTGTGTCTTCAAGACATCCAAACTCCTGTGGGGGTCCCTGGAAAAGAAGTACAAAACTGAAGACGCCGGGTCCAAGAAATTTGTTGTCGGCAAATTTCTGGACTATAAGATGATTGACTCCAAAACAGTGGTGAGTCAAGTCCAAGAACTGCAAATTATAATGCACGACATTGCTGCAGAGAATATGATGCTGTGCGAACCATTCCAGGTTGCAGCGTTCATTGAAAAACTTCCACCTGGGTGGAAAGACTTCAAGAACTATCTCAAACACAAACGAAAGGAGATGTCTCTTGAAGACCTAATTATCAGGTTGCGGATCGAAGAAGAGAATCGCAAGGCTGAGAGGTCCTATGGAAATCAGTCCATAGAAAAGGCCAATGTGGTGGAGCATGAACAGAAGGGCAAGAAGAGGAAGTTTCTGCCACAGACCTCAAGCAAAAAACCGCTTGCAAAGAGGTTTGCTGGGAAATGCCACAAGTGTGGTAAACTAGGGCACAAAATTTCAGAGTGCCGCAGTAAGGACAGTAATCATTCAAAAACAGGACATGTAAAAGGGAATGAAAAACCCCACGCACACATAGCTGAGAACTTGTCCACTGGTCTTTCTGACCTGGACCTCTGTGCTGTAGTATCAGAGGTCAATCTTTTAGGGAGCAATTCTCGTGAATGGTGGTATGATACTGGGGTTACCAAGCATATCTGGTCGGACAAGGAAATGTTCACTTCCTACCAGAAGTGCAACAAAGATGAACAACTGTTCATGGAAAACTCTTCCACCTCCAAAATTGAAGGAACAGGGAAGATAGTGCTGAAAATGACTTCAGACAAAGAGCTAACACTCACAAATGTGCTGCATGTCCCAGACATTAGAAAGAACTTGATATCAGGTTCTTTGCTAAGCAAGAATGGGTTTAAAGTTGTACTTGTTTCTGATAATTTTGTACTGTCTAAGAATGGGGTGTACTTGGGTAAAGGATATGTAAAGGATGGACTGTTCAAGTTTAATGTAATGACAGTCATCCCTAAAACTATTATTCCTGCTGTTCCCAAAGTCAATGAAATAACTCCTATTGCCTATGTTGTTGAGTCTTCCTCTGTTTGGCATGAAAGACTAGGCCATGTTAATATAAATTCTATGCGTAGATTAGTTAACATGAATTTGCTACCAAAATTTAAGGTAGATAACAGAGAAAAATGTGAAGTTTGCACGGAGGCCAAACTCACCAAAACTCCATCACGTTCTGTAGAAAGAAACACAGAAGCTCTAGGTCTAATTCACACGGATCTGTGTGACTTAAAATATGTGCAGACCAGAGGTGGGAAAAAGTACTTTGTGACTTTCATAGACGATTGCACAAAATTCTGCTATGTATATTTGTTACATAGCAAAAATGAGGCGTTGGATAAATTCAAAGAATATAAACTTGAGGTTGAGAATCAACTTGGCAAAACGATTAAAATCGTTAGAAGTGATAGAGGAGGAGAATATGATGCACCATTTAACATGTTCTGCTCGGAACATGGAATAGTTCATCAGACAACTGCTCCCTACTCACCCGAATCAAACGGTAGTGCCGAGCACAAAAACCGAACTCTAAAGGAGATGATGAATGCCTTGTTGTTGAATTCTGGCTTACCCCAAAACATGTGGGGGGAAGCGTTGCTGACTGCCAACTACATTCTCAACAAAATACCTCACAAGAAAACCGGCAAGACACCATATGAATTGTGGAAAGGTAACTTACCTTCGTATAAATACCTCAAAGTGTGGGGGTGTCTAGCAAAAGTGGCAGTACCTAACCGAAACAGGTCACCATCGGACCTAAGACGATTGATTGCATATTCATAGGCTATGCACACAACAGTAGTGCATATCGGTTCTTGGTATACAAATCGGATATACCGGATATCCATGTAAATACAATAATAGAATCAAGAAATGCTTCATTCTATGAACACGTGTTTCCGTGCAAGGACACTACGTACCCCAAACGTACACGTGAACAAGGGAATGCAAGCACTTCAGTTGATGAACCAGAACATGATACTGATGAGCCTAGACGAAGTAAACGGGCTAGAACATCAAAATCATTTGGTCCTGACTTTGTTACGGCCTTTCTATTAGAGAATGAGCCCAGAACGTTCAAGGAAGCCATGTCTATGCCTGATGCTCCTATGGAAGGAAGCAATCAAAAGTGAAATAGACTCCATTATGCAAAATCATACATGGGAGTTAGTCGATTTGCCTTCTGGATGTAAAGCTCTAGGATGCAAATGGATTTTCAAACAAAAATTGAAACCAGATGGTTCAATAGAGAAGCATAAGGTTAGACTTGTGGTACAAGGATTTAGGCAAAAAGAAGGCCTAGATTTCTTCGATACATATTCCCCAGTTACAAGAATAACATCCATAAGAATGTTGATAGCTATTGCAACCCTACGTAACCTGGAAATACATCAAATGGATGTTAAAACTGCATTTCTAAATGGGGACTTAGAAGAAAAAATATACATGAAACAACCTGAGGGTTACGTAGTTCCTGGACAGGAAAATAAGGTGTGCAGGCTTGTAAAATCACTGTACGGCCTGAAACAAGCTCCAAAGTAGTGGCATGCAAAATTTGACAATGTTATGATGTCAAATAGTTTCAAAATAAATAAATGTGATAAATGTATCTACATAAAAGATACTCCAAACGGATACATTCTGGTCTGTCTATACGTAGACGACATGCTCATTATTGGAAGCAATAACGACATTATCAAACAAACTAAGAGCATGCTTAGTGGCAAGTTTGACATGAAAGACTTGGGAGTTGCAGATGTCATACTAGGAATCAAAGTTTCCAGGACATCTGAGGGGATTACTTTGTCTCAAGCTCATTATGCTGAGAAAGTACTTGAAAGATTCAAGAATTATTCCAATGGGACAGCAAAAAGTCCCGTCGATCCAAGTCTTCACCTGTTCAAAAATACAGGCGAAAGCATATCACAACTGGAATATGCACGTGTAATTGGTAGTCTGATGTACCTAACAAATTGTACAAGACCGGACCTAGCACATTCGGTAAACGTACTGAGCCGATACACGAGTAATCCAGGACGAAGTCACTGGAAAGGAATAACTAGAGTATTGAACTACTTACGACATACTCAGAATTATGCACTGCATTACACCAGATATCCAGCAGTACTGGAAGGCTACAGTGATGCCAACTGGATATCAGACTCTAAGAACTCAAAATCCACAAGTGGATATGTCTTTACACTTGGTGGTGCAGCTGTGTCATGGAAATCCTCTAAACAAACGCTATTGGCCAGATCCACCATGGAATCTGAGTTCATTGCTTTAGACAAAGCGGCAGAAGAAGCAGAATGGCTTCACAACTTTTTAGAGGATATTCCTATGTGGGAAAAACCAGTGCCCGCCTTATGTGTACACTGTGACAGCCAATCGGCTATAGCACGGGCACTGAGTTGCATGTATAATGGTAAGTCTCGTCATATCAGAAGGCAACACAAAACCATTAGACAACTGCTCTCAAATGGAGTAATCTCTATACAATATCTAAAATCGGCCGACAACCTAGCGGATCCATTTACTAAAGGTCTGTCGCGAGAGCAAGTTGTCAGATCATCAAGAGGAATGGGTTTAAAGCCTATGACGAAAGAGGATACTTGATGGAAACCCTACCTAGGAATTGGAGATCCCAAGATCTAGGTTCAAAGGGACAACTAAATCTTGTTGAATCAACGAGAGCACTGAGAGATTAACAAATCTCATACCCACTCTTAGGATGATAAAACAGTGCTGCCTGCAAACAGTTAGGATAAGCTTGGCTTTTAATGATTCCCATAGCTTTGAAATAAAAGTGGGGTATAGCAGGATACTCTTTATGGGCAATCACCTTGTGAGTGTGAAATAGGGCCGTTTCTAGGAGAATGAACAGAGGTTACATTCTCCAAGTTCACTCATGATTAACCAGGGATGTTCAAGGCCAAAATGAACACAACAAGAGAACTCAGTTCTGTGGGGAGATGAAACTGTGTGATAGTTATTGTCTAGGTTCACATCAACGCCCGAGTAGTTCAAGACATCATGATCACTACCTGGTCAAGTGAATCCGATAGCTAATTACTTAAGGATGGTTCAAAGTTGAAAAAATACTACCAATCCTGATGCAGTGATTTTCCAAATGTACTCTCATAGTTTTTCTGTCATGTTTTTGTCTTTTCTGTCGTATCTGGATTTCATGGTCTGGTAATTTCCATTCATGTGGGGGATTGTTGGAATTAATTTTGCAGTTTTCCGGGCCGGATTCTGGCAGGCTCCGGCCACCGGCGGCATCGGAAAATGAGTGGATTGCGATCCTCTCGACGAGTACTATTCCGTAGTATACTCACTTGCCAAAAACGAATTCCGTATGAATGAGAAATGTTGATCCAAAGTTGGGTACTTGAAATGTACCAACTTGGCAAATGGATAGTCCCATATCGGAAATTGGAGATGGTTTCTTCTAGTATATATACTAGAAAACTGGACTAAAGGGCGTGGCCCAGGGGTTACCGCTAACGTGTAGTGGAGAGAGGACTTAGCCAAAATGACAAACACAGACGCGTGCGCGCGCGCGCCCGGCCCGGCCCGGCCCGGTTCGGTTCGGCTTGGTCTGGTCTGGTCTGGCTTAAATTTTTATTTTATTTCTTTTTGCCCAGACAAACTCTTCCCCTACTGAACTGAAAAGGCTTTTCTGATTCAGTAACTGGTGCCCATTACTCTGTAACAGCAGAGTAATGGCTCACCAGTTATGAATCTGAAGAGTCCCCATTACTCTGCTTACAAAGTAATGGCTGCTGAACAGTCTCCAGTCCAACTCTTCTCTATAAATCCAGACATCAACTCCTATACAGACACAGAGATTTTTGCATTTGGGTCTTCCTCTTCTTCTCCTCTGCGTCAGTCACTGTCACTGAGAGTACACCACAGACAGAAGTTCGTTGGCTCTGAAGCAACCGTCACACTACGGGGCGAATTCTGCTTTAAGGACAAAGATTCTAAAATCTTGACTCTGTACAAGTTCATTGCTTACTGTTTTTCTTCCTGTATTTGATTTCTTCACAACTTTGTTGGAATTTCTTATTATTTTATATTCAAGTTCTAACAAAGTTTTCATTATATTGTTATTGTTATTGGAAATATGTTAAATTATCGTTATTGAAAATTAGTGGGGAGGGCACACTGACTCATTTGGTTGGCAAAAAATAAGATAAGTAGAGAGAGAATTTGATGCGATATATGTGGTTTTTAGTTTAATTCTTTCTTTGTTAATCATGCTGGTTGATTTTATTTTCTTGTCATAACAGTCTACTTATTCTTCTGGTATGGAGTAGCATATTGACATTGTATTTTAGGCATGGTGTAGATACTGTTTACAAGTGATCGAGAGTGAGTGCTTCACTGCTTTGTCTGGGTCAAAGGCTTGCATGAAGAAGATACACGGAGGTCTCGACATCATTGACATTCGAGATATGAATCTCGCCCTTCTGGGTAAGTGGTGGTGGAAAATCTTTCACCCCAATGGAGAGGAAAATGGAGAGGGATGACAGGATTTCGTTCAGGCATACTTGCATGGGAACGGGACGAGGAATCTGGGCTTCAGGGTAGGCCCACGTGTATCCTGGTTCTGGAGAGGTATTACTAAAGCCTATGAACCTTTTAATAGCTGTTTGACGGCTTATATTGGAAATGACACACTTACTAGATTTTGGTGGGATAAGTGGTGTGGTGACCACACACTTAAAGAGTTGTTTCCTGATCTGTATCTACGAGCGTCACAACTGCACTGCACGGTGGCCACGGCCTGGAGAAGAAGATCCTGAAAACCGGTCTTTAAGCAACCTCTGGATTCAGGCTCTCAACTTAGGCTCAGGGAGCTACAGGCCCATATCGCCAACTCAGGAATTAGATGCTCTCAGGGACCAGACAGGAAGTCTTGGGGTCCTGAAGAACGGCACATTCACTGTTCGCTCGCTTTATAACAACATTCATTTCCGGGGTTGCCGCCCAAAATGGTCGAGTATTATCTGGAAGGCAAAAACTCTGCTGAAAATTAAAATATTCATTTCGCTGGTTTTGAACAATGCAATTCTGACTAGAGATAATCTGGCTAAATGCCAAATGAACATTGATTCTACCGGTGGGTTCTGCAATGCTGTGGCCGAGACGTGAGACCATCTTTTAATGGAATGTCCCAGGAGGAAAGCGGTCTTCGTCGAGGTACTCAGTGCCCTGGGTACTTTTGAATACTCTGATAGGTATGTGGAGCTGTGGGTAGGCTCTAAGTTCGCTGTTGAGAGACGTTCTATGAGAGAATCCTGGTTTATCGCTATTGCCGCTACTACCTGGGTCCTTTGGCTAGATAGGAATAACTGTTACTTTCGTGGGACTAGTAATAGTATTTTTAGTAATTTGACTCACATTATGCATCTTATTTCCTTTTTGGGCTATTGTCGCTGCTACAGGTCCCCGAGGGAGGATCTCCAATGTGTTCCAGGTGGAGGAGTTTGACGACGATGAAGTGGAGATTGGGCCGACACTAGACTGAGAGACGAGGTTGTTATGCTATTATGGCCATTTACTGCTTGTTGATCCCCACCACCCCAGGGTTTTGTAAGGGGGTTTAGATGATGTGTTGTATTTCTGATGGATGACTGTTGTTTTGTTCTATCACTTTTGTCCCTCCCCCATGCTAAGGAGGAAGTATGTTTTCTTTGTTTGTGTTGTAGGACCTTGTACTTTGCTCAGTACTCTGAGTTTGTTTTATTAACTCCATATTAATGAAACAGAGTGGCAATAATCCACCTTTTTCTTCAAAAAATAAAATAAAAATAGAACAGTTGTAATAACTAAGGACAAAAGAAGAAAACCAACTATTCCTTTTTGTTGTCTTATGCTTGAAGGTAGAACTTTTCTTGGTTTCTCATATGGAATTTTTTTTGTTATAACACTTTTTGAAAATATTTGCAGAAAGAGAACAGTTGCCAAAGTATTTGCTCTCATGGACTCAACAACTAAACTCGCCATTCCCATTGGCGAGTTTAGTTGTTTCATGCTTGCCATAGGACACAGCGAGTTTAGTGCTAATTTTTTGAGAAACTCACGAGTTCAGTTCAACATTTTCAAAGAAAACTCACCGTTCCCAACGGCGAGTTTAGTTCAAAATTTTCAAAGAAAACTCGTCGTTCCCAACGGCGAGGATATTTATACTAGACTCACTGTTGGGAACGGCGAGTTCAGTTCAAAATTTTGAAAGAAGACTCGCCATTCCCAATGGCAAGGACATTTGTACTAGACTCGTTATTGGGAACGACAAGGATGTAGAAAATTTTATAGAGACTCTATAAAATTTTCTACATCCTTGTCGTACCCTACAGCGAGTCTAGTGTAAAAGTTCTTGCCGTTGGAAACAGTGAGTCTTCATTAAAAATTTTAAGCTAAACTCGTTGTTCCTAACAGCGAGTCTAGTATAAATATTCTCGCTGTTGGGAACAGAAAGTCTTCATTGAAAATTTTTGAACTGAACTCGTCATTGGGAATGACGAGTTCCTAAAAAAATAGCACTAAACTCGCCGTGTCCCGACAGCGAGTATGAAACAACTAAACTTGCCGTTGGGAATAGCGAGTTTAGTTGTTGAGTCCACAAACGCAAATACTTTGACAACTTTCCTATAAATGCAAATATTTTCAAAAAGTGGCATATAAAAAAATCTCCCATATGTTAGTATTCTATTTGGGTTTATTTTTAGGCACTAAGAGCATCTGTAGTCATTTGCTAAATATTTAAATTTTGATAATTTTGGCAAAAAAAGTGCTGCAGCCATTAACTAAATATCCAAATTTTGAGTTTGAGGGAAATAATACTCTTCTATATTTGAGAAGAAATATAGGAATTGCCAAAATATAGCATCCGAAACATGATTCTTCGTCCGTTCAAAATTTTAACCGTAAATGTTATTGGGCGGGAATTGATCTCCCATCCTTGACTTTATAAAAAAAATTTAATGTCGGATAGGATTTGATCTCCCGTCCGTGCCTTTTAAATTTTTTTTTTTTTATGTCGGACAAGAGATGATGTAGTGTTCGAGAAGGGATTTGAGTTTACTAATACTATAATTAGGATTTAATTAAGATTTAATTAAAAATTAAGATTTTATTATGAATTTGAAGATTAGGATTAAATTATTTTAGTTATTTAAAGAGGCCTTGGATGAGAACTGATCTCTCGTCCATGACTTTTCTTTTCTCAGACGAGATTTGAACTCTTGTTCGTAATTTTTTTAAATTAAAAAAATTTAATGTGAAGAAACATCATCCATTGTCCGTCACTTTTGTCTAGAAAAAAAACCATATTTTAAGTTTGAATGACTACAGCTTCAACCCCAAATTCATATTTCTAAATACCAAATACTCAAATTTTGGATTCAAACGACTACAGATGCTTTGCACATGGGTGCAGGCCAAATTTAATGCATTTGTACTACAACATAGAATAGCCAGTAGGATTACAGGTTGCTTCGCCAATCACCTAATTCTCTTCCTCTATAAACAAAAAGTTTCTTTTGCTATCTTCCTCCTGCTGCTTCTTTATTTGCTCCTGTTGGGATTGAGGCATCACCGAACGCCCTCTGGTCGCAGCGGAACTAATTAGAGCAATGAAGAAGTCAAAGTAGACGAGGCGAATAAATTGAGAAAGCAAGTAGATCCACCAAACTAACACAAACACAACAACGATGACTTATCCAGGTTAGCTTTTGCTTAATCCGGAGAGAAATATAGGGAGATCTGATATTCAACTAGAAGAGATTACAAAGAGTTACTGATTCACTTGACACAAGGAATTAAACACACCCACCAAGAACTATCCCTCTCTCGAGCCTCTCTTTGCAATGGAGAAAAGAATCTATGAAGTACTCCCTCTCATATTGGAGGAGTTTACAATATATATAGAAGAATAGAGAGAAAACCTAGGTCTAATCTTGATCCTCAGTCGTCCGATATAACCTGAAAAGAAGTAACTGAATAGGAACCACACGATCTAACTTGGAGTTGAAGATTTGGGCTGAACCGACCTAACAAATCGAAGCTCAAAAATGAATCAGACCATCCAATAAGACCGGTCGACCGTACCATTCTCTGACATTTCCTGTACTACGAGCGGTCGGGGGTGCGGTCGGGGGGTGTGCAGTCGACTGTCACCAAGACCGGTCGACCGCAACTATCCTGCACCTGCTGCTGTTGCTGTTCTCCTTCTACTCACTTCGATGCTTCGACCTCCGTGCTTCATATTACATTCTTTTAATCTGAACAACGAGTATTCAAGACATAATCCTGATAAAATCTACCTTAGATTGCATATGAGTGCTATCACATGATGTGTTACTCATCTCCAAACTCTAAAAAAATTCCTCTTGCAAAGAAAACTTAGAACAATAGCTTCTTCTTCTAGTTGAAATGATCTCTACCCAATCTCACCAAATCCAGTGTCTCCCCTCAGAGGCACACCTCCGTAGATGTATTCACGAAGTTGCCAAACTCCGCACAAACTCCACCTACCCGTAGGCTTTCTCCACCTCTCGACGATATTCGAACATCGTGGTCTCATCTCGATGATTCTAGTTACGACAAACTAGCTGAGCTTGCGGGAATAATGGGAAAAGAACTATCAACCCTTGCGCCGGATTTTCGAATTCCCCAAAGCTTCTAGAGATTGTGTTGGCTTGGCCCAATCACTCTCATACCTCTAATCACTTCACGACGACCTTAAAAAATAGACAGAACTCCACCTCGAGCTGTGTACCTGCAGTCCCGTGCATCAAGAGTTTCCAAGGAAATCAGATTCCGTTTCAGCAGAGGAATATGCAAAACATCCTTTAAAGTGAACAAATTTAAACCTTGCATCTTCATCTCAACTGTCCCCTCACCCACTACTTCACAAATCTCCCCAGTTCCCATTGTCACACAATGCCCCGTAGTAGACTTATAAGTAGAAAATAATTTCCTCTTAGAACAAATATGAGAAGAACTCCCTGAGTCAAGAAACCAACTAGAATCTACTTCTAAAAAATTTGAAACAAGAAGACACGAACCACCTGAATCAAAGACACCAAAGGCACTAACTACATTAGCGGCTGAACTCCCGTTCTTGGCACTCTCTTGATTCTGTAATTTCCAACAGTCTTTCTTGATATGCCTTGGTCTCTTGCAATATCGGCAACGGATCGAATCCTTTTGCAAAATACTTTGTCTTCCCCCCGAAGGACCATCCACTGCTAGATAACTTGTAGGAATAGATGATGAAGATTTATGAGTCTCCTTCCTAAGTTGATTTTTCTTCAATGCTTTGATTACACCATCTACTGAAATACTCTCCTTGGCAGATCTACCGTGTAGCATAATCGTGATCAAAGGCTCGTACGAATCCGGCAGTGAATATATCAGGTTGAAAGCTTTATCTTCCTCACACACATCTGCGTTGATCGCCTTAAGTTTAGATAATACCTTATTGAGCTCTGTAATGTGGTCTTGGAAATCGGTACCTTCCTTCATAGATAAACGGAACAACTTCCTCTTCCAATGCATCCGATCTAATAACGAAAAACCGGAGTAGTCAGTTATGAGTCTTTCCCACAAACTCGCCGCGTCAGTTTCTTCAAGAAATCTGCACTTGACCTCGTCCGCCAAGGATAGTCGGATCAGACTTATGGCTCTTTCATGAATATCTTCCCAAACGTCATCCTTCATATAAGTTGGCTTTTCCTTCTTCTTGACTGCTGACTGCAATCGCTCTTGAACAAGAACATCATACATGTCAGTCTTCCAAAGATTGAAATTGATCTTACCGTCGAACTGCTTGATCTTCAAAATACTGTGGCCTGTCATCTTAACCAAGGAACTCGGCAACCTGAAGCTCTGATACCGGTTGTTGGGATTGGGGCGTCATGAACGCCCTCTGGTCGCAGCGGAACTAATTAGAGTAATGAGAAAGTCGAAGTAGATGAGGCGAATAAATTCAGCAAGCAAGTAGATCCACCAAACTAACACAAACACAACAACGATGACTTATCCCGGTTAGCTTTTGCTTAATCCGGGGGAAAATATAGGGAGATCTGATATTCAACTAGAAGAGATTACAAAGAGTTACTGATTCACCTGACACAAGGAATTAAACTCACCCACCAAGAACTATTTCTCTCTCGAGCCTCTCTTTGCAATGGAAAAAAGAATCTATAAAGTACTCTCTCTCATATTGAGGAGTTTACAATATATATAGAAGAATAGAGAGAAAACCTATGTCTAATCTTGATTCTCAGTCGTTCGATATAACCTGCAAAGAAGTAACTGAATAAGAGCCGCACGATCTAACTTGGAGTTGAAGATTTGGGTTGAACCGCCCTAACAAATTGAAGCCCAAAAATGAATCAGCGCCACGAGCGGTCGACCGTCCAACAAGACCGGTCGACCGTATCACTCTCTGACATTCTCTGTACTACGAGCGGTCGGGGGTGCGGTCGACTGTCACCAAGACCGGTCGACCGCAACTATCCTGCACCTGCTGCTGTTGCTGTTCTCCTTCTACTCACTTCGACCTCCGTGCTTCATATTACATTCTTTTAATCTGAACAACGAGTATTCAAGACACAATTCTAACAGCTTCTTGGTCTTAAATTCACGTACTGGATAATTTCTAAGGTAAATATCAAACTTTTTCTCTTAAATATGACAGATAGCCTTTGTGAAAGTAATATGTGCATGTTTGACGTACAATAAATGATGTTTCTTTGATGAAAATCTTGCCTTTTTTATTTCATTGAATGTTTGGCCACTTTTTAGGTGCATCAATTATTTTATTAACTCATTTTGTTAAAAAAAATTCCTTCGTTGGCTTCTTCCTTATTTACTTCTTGGTCTTAAATTAATTGGAGAACTTTTAAGGTAAAAATTAAATATTGTCTCTTAAATATCTATAATAACTATTATAATGGGAGAGATGGGGTTGGTAATTAATTAATAATTTTTTGTATGTGTGCAAACACGTGCAGCGCACGTGTTTGTGGTTTTTTTTTCCTTTTTCCTTCCTCCACGTGCATCGCACGTGCACGTGTTGGTAGGTTTTTTTTTGTCTTTTTCCTTCTTCCTCCACGTGCATCGCACGTGCATGATACTAGTAACTATTATAATGGGAGAGATGGGGTCGGAAACAAATAAACATTTTTTTATTCTTTTTTTTATGTGTGCAAACACGTGCAGCGCACATGCTGGTAGGTTTTTTTTTGTCCTTTTCATTCCCCATTCACGTGCATTGCACGTGCATAATACTAGTAAATATAATGGATAGCCTTTCAGAAAGTAATATGTGCATGTTTGTTATACAATAAATGTTGGTTCTTTGATAAAAATATTGTATTTTTGTTTCATTGAATATTTGGTCACTTTTTCCAATTTTTTCCCTATCTATATAATTTTCTAAAATGAAATAACACTTAATGTTTTTACAAAATTAATTTTCTTAACTATGTCAAAAATTGAAACATCTCCTTCAGCAAACTGGGCCATTTAAAAAGTGGGGCCCACTAATATTTTCTTAGAAAATTTTGCCGAAATGTCCTTCTTTTTGAAAATAATTAGTGACCTGCCATACTTTCCAAAACAATTAGCGAGATGCCCTTGTTTGTGACACGTCAGCAACAAACGTTATTGGGAAAACGGCATCAGTTATTTCGATGCCGTTCTTCCCAATAACGGCATCTCTTTTAAAAAAAAGTGTCGTGCCGTTATTCCCAATAACGGCATATGTTATTTTTGTCTATAGATCTATATTGTATCAACTGTGACTTTAGAGAGATGAAAAAATTGAAATAACTGATGTCGTTCTCTAAGAGAACGGCATAGATAATACTGATGCCGTTTTTCACAATAACGGCATCAGTTATTATCGTTTTGCATAGGTTCCTATAATCGAAAAACCCCTCTTCTTCTCCCTTTTCACTTGCAATTCTTTCCTTCCCCATTTCGACTCCGAAAACCCTAAACCCTTAAAAAAAAAAATCCTAAAATCTTCGGCTGTGTAATCGATTTGTATTTGGGAGTCTACTCTTCAATCTTTCATTAAGAGTGCCAAATCATTCCGAATCTGAAATTATTGTAAGTATCCAAAAACCCTAATTTGTATTTTGTAAAGTTGATTTTGATAGTATGATAGATGTGTGCATTGGTAGTATAGTACAGGTAATGTATATATGTGTTATTGAAGTAGTAATTTTGTGAATAAGTTTATGTATTGTTAGTGATCTAGGGTTTACAAAATATTGAATTGTTGACAAAGGTGAAATTGTTCATTTTGTTAGGAAAACAAAGAATTTGGAGGGATATTTTGTTGGGGGGTGGGGGGTTACGTTGTCATTATGATGATTGCAAGTAGTTCAAAATTCATACTTAGGTTATAAAAGTCCATTTTTTACAATCTTATGAACGATTCGGATATGAGGAATAACGCGTTTGTGATGAATTATACTTAGTTTATTTTGAAAATTTTTTTACTAAAATTGTTGTTGATTAGTGTTTGTTATTGTTGACAGGCCAATGGATCCTACACAACCATCTTCTTCGCATGCTGTTGGTGCTTCTTCTACTTCGTCATTTGGACCACAGGGACATCCGGGTCCATTAGATCCTACCATTCTATATCTGCAACCAGACTACAGATCACAGGCCGTTTGGACCGGGGATGTAGAGAAGATGAGTTTCCGGATGCACAACATCATGCCGGCGGTCCCCGGTATTGAAAATTACTTGGTCAGCAGCGGATTCTACGGGATGTCGAAGCTGGCGAAAATCAAGTGTGACCACACTCTACTTACAGCTCTTGTGGAGCGATGGAGGCCGGAGATACACACGTTTCACTTATTGGTTGGAGAGATGACGGTCACCCTACAAGATGTAGCTGTGATTGCGGGTCTTCCAATTGATGGGGTGACCGTCACCGGCAATTTGTTGTTCAACAAGGTTGCATTGGTACTAGATTATCTTGGCTTTGAGGTGTCTGAAGAGGACCACGGCATATTCGTTGGGAAATCCATTAGACGTTCATACCTTGACGATCAGTTCACTCATCGATTGCCAGCTGTGCCGACGGACATCCAACTCCAGAACTATACACGCGCATATCTACTGTCGATGATTGGAGAGATTCTATTCCCTAACTCTTCAGGTGATGTAGTCCACCTCATGTACCTTCCACTCATAGCTGACCTGCAGACAGCCGGCCGATATAGTTGGGGAAGTGTGGCTCTAGCCTCCCTCTACCGTGCACTCTGTAACTGTTCGATGGGGTCGATTCAAATGACCGGGCCGATGTCCATCTTGCAAATATGGTGTTGGGAAAGAATACACCTCGGCCGACCCCGTGTCACGGTACTATCAGAGAGCTGGAGAGTACTACAGGATAATCCTGTGCTGAGAGCTCCTCTCGGTGCCTACTGGACGGGGAAGCGTACATGGAGGGATAACCCACGTGGTGTCCTCACCTATTACAGGGACGAACTCGATCAGTTGAGGGAAGAGTTCGTCAATTGGACCCCGTACACAGACAATAGGCTGCAACGTCTACCACCCATTTGCACTGCCAATAATCAGTTGTTGTTGACCTTAGCTCCACTTGTGAACTTCTCAGTTGTGGAGTTTTATTACCTCGGACGTGTTCTTCGCCAATTCAATGCACAACAACCCGTCCCCGTAAACTCATTGTACGATCGTAGGCTACACAACATCACGGGTCAAGGTCGTTTACCAAACATGGATTGGGCTGATCACCACCGTGCTTATGTTGGATCTTGGAATGAGCGGAGGTATGAGTTGGTAGTTGAGGGTATTGTACGGCCGTATGACGGATCGATGCACACAGCTTCTATGGCATGGTACCGACGCATCACAGGATTGTATGTCGCGCCAAAAACGGATCTTCCCGCGGGTATCCAACAACCGATACCCGCGCACCAAGTTGAACCACCACCTGCACATTCATCATCACAACCCATGTATCAACCAAAAGCCTCATCATACCGTCTAATGGTAAATAAGATTGTTTGTTCAATTTCAATTATTTCGATTAATTTTACTTATGCTTCTTTAATTATGTCATATATGGTTTACTATTATAGATCGACAACACATGGGCCATGGCGAGAAAATGTGCGGGTGTCTTGAAGAGCAACGCCAATAAGGCATGCAAAGAATTGGCACGAGACCTCCTTTGCAATTGTCGTTGCTCTCTTAAAGAGATTGGAGATGGTCCACGTTTCAATGAACTAATGCGGTCAACCGAAGAGCAACGCCAACAAGTACGACCTACCGCAAGCCAAGCTCCACCACCACCACAACAAGCATTGGAATTGGGATATCCCCTCGCACCTCAAACTCAACCTCAAACTCCATCCCATCGTCCACGAAGGGGTAAGACCGTTCGATTCCCTCCTCCGCAAAGCGAATTGGCAAATCCGGAGATTGAAGAAGGAGGAGGTGATGAAGAAGAAGGAGTTGGTCCTAGTGAACCCGCAATGCAAGAGACACGGGAACGTAGGCGGAAAGTCCCCGCTCAAAGGAGAAGAGCACCCCAACACTTCACGCCGAGTTAAACCAAAGAAGTATTTATGTATTATTGGTCTTTCTAGTTTTTTTGTAATTGTACACTTTATGTAGTGCATGCAATGTAGTTGATCCATTGTTTAAGTGTATTTAAGTTTGATGTGCATGTTTTCAAACATTTCAGTTGTGCACACTCTGAAACTTGATCTGTGCATGTTTTCAAACATTTCAAATGTTGATGTATCTGTGCATGTTTTATTTGAACAACTGAAATGTATGGATGAACTTGATGAATTGAATATTGATGAGTTGCAAAAATTAATGGTTTGTGATGATTTAAGATGAGTTGGATATTAAAGAGGTTGAATTACACTGATATTGAAATATGGATGTTTGTGAATTGATGAATTGATCAAGTCTGTATGTGAAATTTGTTGTGAATTAATGAAGTCTGCATGTCTGTGTAGTAGAAACCACGAATAAAAGATGTCGTTATTGATGATAACGGCATTCTAATCCTGTAACGTTCTTGCGAATAACGGCATACGTATGGTTGGAAAATTATGAGATATGGAGTTTGCTACCAATATATCTGTGTCTACAGTCGTTATCCACTTTAACGGCATCCTAAACCGATGCCGTTATTTAAGATAACGGCATATTTGTATATTCCACCTGACTTCCAAAATAACGGCATATTTGAAGAAAGTCTCAAGTATGCCGTTATCCAAGATAACGGCATATTCAGATCATGCCGTTTTCCAAAATAACGGCATCTATTAACTGTGCCGTTGTTCAGAATCACGGTATCAGTTAAACATCAAAATTCCAAAATTTGAGATTTCTGCCAAACTTTCTGTCTCCACAGTCGTTCTTGAGAATAACGGCATAGATAGAAGATGTCGTTATTCACAACAACGGCATCTGTTGTTTGAACAGTTGTGCATGTTTTCTGTGCATGTTTTGTTGTGATTTTGTATATACAACTAATTTAACTATATCCACCACCGATTCAAACCACAAATCTCATTCCAAAGAATTTAAACTTAAATTACTCAACATTTTAAAACAACTTTATAATTTCATACTAACACGTACAAAGGAAAATATATAACTAACATCCAATAACAAAGAAAATATTCAAGTGCGGGTAGATTGTGAACTCCCCACACATTGTACATTCTTACAACTCCTTCTATTGTGTCCACTCACACCACATTTTGAACATCCTTTTCCACTACTCCCACCTTCTCGAGCGTCCATGTCATTGCGGATGCGAGTACTCTTAGGCCTCCCCTTCACCCGACGAAGACTAGAATCAACTATTAGTACCGGTGCGCTTTGGGTAGGCCAATAAGATTCGTCTGGTATAGGATTGAAAGATGGTGCCCATGTTTTTGCTAACAAATCCGTAGAGTAGAAGGGATCTATGTACGGTTGATAATCAAGCGCACGTGAAGCACATGCCGCTAACACATGAGAGCATGGAACGTGGAATAGTTGAAATTTGCCACATGTACAAGTTCGGCCTTCTAGGTCCACCGTATGCCAATGGCCACCCTTTTGATATCCACCGTCCATTCTAATGCCCGTTTTCACCCCAAAAACACCATCGCGATTATTAAACATTATGGCCTCATATAAACTGGATTTTTCACGGCGGACATCAATAAGGTCCTGAATCCGGGGTGCCCATAGTTTACCTTCAGCGATAAGTGTCTGCGCGGCCTCACGGCGGTCGGTGAAGTATATGTTGAGATGGAAAAATATCTGTTCTACAATTGCGATGACAGGTAAGCTATGAACACCTTTTAGAACCGAGTTGAAAACTTCGGACAAATTTGTTGTCATAATACCATATCTACGCCCACCATCAGCAGTAAGTGCCCACTTCTCAATTACTTTTTCCTTTACCCAATTAGCCGCATCAGCATTGCTAGCTTCAAGTTGTGCCATCTTTTCCTCGTACTTTTTCCACTGATTTTGACACGCAATTACCTTCAATTTATTCATCAAAAATTTCGAACCAATTTTTTAATGAAAATTGCTAGCAAAATGCCGCATACAGTACCGATGATATGCAAATGGTTCCCTCCACGTGCCAAACTCATTTTCCATTGCTGATAAAATACCGGCATGTCGGTCAGAAATGACACAAAGACCTTCACGATCTGTAACAAAGCACCGAATACAGTTCATGAACCATGTCCACGTTTCTATGCTTTCACCTTCAACCAGTGCAAACGCAAACGGAAATAACCTCCCGTTTGTGTCTGGTGAAACCGCAATCAACAAACAGCTTTTGTATTTCCCGTACAAGTGAGTACCGTCTACACTTATAACTGGTCTACATGACTTAAATCCTTCGATGGAAGGACCGAATGCCCCAAAAAACACCCTTAAATGTTTCTATACTCAGCCCGGTCGTAGTCTTCGCCCAATGTACAACCGTACCCGGATTTGAAGCTTGAATTGCATTGAGTAGATATGGTAATTTAGTGTACGCTGTTTCAAAAGACCCATATAGTTTTTCAATTGCTTTATGTTTTGCCTTCCAAGCTTTCCAATATGATATTGTGTATTGGAGCCTACCCTTCACCTGCCCAATTATGGCTCTTGGTGTTATTGAGAGTTGTTCCTTCAGAGTATCCATTATGATCATCGATACGACCGTCGAGTCAATTTTGCTGTGATCCTGAGTCAATGTAGGATTTACACATGTGTGTACACCTTCAAGCTTTTTCACCACAAAATAATCACGACCTTTGGAAACAATTGCACGCAAGCGCCATGGACAACCAACTTCATTTTGAAGTGCTGGTGGCCGACACGTTTTAGGAGTGATTCCCAAGTCGCTGATGCCGAAAGAGATTACTGGGGGAACTGTGGAAGATGTTAGAGTTGTCTCTAACATGCACGAGAGGAAGGCTGGAATGGCTCGAGCTGCTGATGCTTTCATAGCCTTACCCGGAGGTTATGGAACACTTGAGGAATTGTTCGAGGTGATCACTTGGGCTCAACAGGGGATCCACAGCAAACCGGTGGGTCTTTTAAATGTTCATGGATATTACGACTCACTGCTATCCTTCGTAGATTCAGCTATGGCCGAGGAGTTTATATCCAGTAAGGCCAGACGCATCTTGATTTCGACTTCATCGCCCTAAGAATTACTCAGAAAATTCGAGGAGTATGTGCCGGAGAGAGATGAGCTTGTGACTCAGCTGAACTGGGATGTTAGCGATGTCGGTGGTTCAGATTCTGAGCCTAGACATTAAATTGTTGAGTCCTCCAGTTGAGGGTGCACAATTTGTCTTTAGTTGTTTTCGTGCCTTTGTACTCTTTGTTTCTTTTATCTTCCGTTGTACCCTCATTTGAAGAGTATTGCATTCTTAGCTATCCTATATCTCGCCTAAGTAAATTTCGAGGACGAAATTTTTTTTGTAAGGTGGGTAGGATTGTAACTCCCTGTTCCAGTAGTACGTATTTTACTACATAAATTTTTGTACTTCAATTTTCAGATCAGTTTTATTTTTCTCTTTGGACTCTTTATCTAAAGCCAGAATATTTTTCTGATCAATTCTATAATTTTGTGATTTTTCGATTAGAGTTTAAATACAAATTTTAAACCGTGATTAATCCTAATCCTAATACTAATCCTAATCCTAATTCTGCCTAACCCTACACCTTATTTTCCACCACCCTACTACTCTTAATCCTCTCCAATCCGTCAACCCCCTCTCCACATTTTTCTACACCCCTCCACATTTTTCAACACCCCACCACATTTTTCAACACCCCATCTCTTTCTCCCCTAATTTTCTACACACACACACATCAGTAACATCTCATCTCATGCATGCATACATGCATTCATTCACACCACTCTTCCTTCTATATATATACACACACACAAGCCTACAGACTCATTCCCTTCTTCTCTTCCTTTGCCTTCTTCACACCCTCTGTTTCTTCACACCCGAGAGCTCAAGCAACGCTCAAGCTCCACTTCACATTCCACCTTCGAGCCAACGACTCCGCTTCTACGATCCCGTGAACCCCGAAAAATAACCCGACGCCGCGCCACCTTGTTGTTGTCGTCGCTCACCGTTGCTACCGTTAGCTACCGTCTTGCCGCCATTCTTATCGCCGTTGTGCTGCCTTCCGTTGCCGATGTCGCTTCTTTCCGTGGTTAACACTACCACCGTAATCTTCACATTATAAGGCAAGTACCTTGTACACTTTTTTTGTTCTCGTACAAGCATTTTCCTTTGACTCGTGGCATGTAGTCTAGTTATCATCATGTTTTATTGGCAAACTCCAATCAAGTCACTGGCTTCATGCTATATCAACTCAAGAGTGAACCGTTAACACATTTCGAATCGTGTTATCGAATATCGAATATCGAATATTCAACCTTATTATCTCTAAAATTTCTTGACCTTGCACTGAGAATTTGAACATGTTTCCAATACTGAATTAAAGATTTTCTATGTGGAAATCGTAGCCCATCGAGTCCCGAATCCAGAACATTTTACGGTTTCTCAATCGGATGTATAGATTGTGAGATATCGCAATTTTAGTACTGTCATATTGTGAATTTCTGAACCTGCACGGGATTACGAACGGTATCTTGTACTGAGAATTTGACCATGTTCCCGACACTGGATCTAAAAACTTCCTACATGAAAATCGTAGCCCTTCGAGTCTAGATATCCGAAACATCCTACAGTTTCTCAATCCAATGTATAGATTGTGAGATATCTCAGTTTTAGTATTGTGACTCCGAATTTCCAGAATGCACGCGAAACATCGAAATCAGCCAAGAATGAATTTGTACGCATAGCTACTGTCTTTAGAATGTATCGTGTGAATATGCGTTAGAACTGTAAGAGAGTCTACGTTCTAGAATCTCTGACGGAATCGGATTTACTTTTCTGTAACAACGAGAAAGTGAATTTGAATGCAGATATGTCAAGTTGTCTAAAAATTCATCTTTACGGTTTTGCATATAAACCCATTACTTTTCATATTTAATGAACTGAGTATATTATTGTTCTTGTAATAATAACTTGCATATACAATAGGTTGATAGAATGCATTTTATACCACTTGATAATTCTATAATAACTACTACCGATATATGTACTCGTTTCACGTCTCATGTCCATGATTACTGCCTTTGATATTTTCCTTGACTAAACTATTTTATTATACTGTTCCACTAGTCGTACCAACTGCATGTTCCTAATTAATTATAAAAGAATAACAAGCCGGCGTTATAAGGGTACGACTCAATTGTGGACAATATAGGGGAGTATACTTGGAAGGGGGCCCGTGTTTCCCAAAATAGTGATTCTTGATTCTTGATTCTTGGTTACACAATTCTTGATTACATGATTCTTGATTACATGATTCATGATTACATGTCTTGATACTATCACTGGAAGACCCGAGTACATAATCCTATAAAATTCACTACTTAAGTCTAAACGTCACATGATTGATATGCACCGAACTTGTGGTATGGGACACATGATTCCGTGTATTAGATAAGTTAATAAAATAGATAAACTTGAGATCTTCACTAAGCATGACTCTTCATTACATGACTCTTGATTCTTGATTACATGATTCTTGATTACATGACTCTTGATTACATGACTCTCGATCCTTGATTACATGATTATCGATTAATTGAGCCTAGGTTATCAATTGCTTACACCTTGAAGTCTAGAATACACTAGTTACATTTATTACTTACATGATCATATTGTCCCAGTTCCTTGCTTACTTCCATATTGTATTTGTACTTCTACTTCTTGTTTCTTTCATGTTATATCTTGTTATATTACCCCTTTTTCTGCTTGTTGCTACTTGCTGCCCGAAACTTGCTCTAACGGGAACTTTTCTATTTTTCTTTGAGTTAATAATTATACAGGTACTGATGGACCCGACGAGCAGACTCTCTAGACGATCGTTGCTACTTCCTTACTACTTCATATTGTTTTTCTTTCAGTCGCTATTTTATCTAGTTGTTATAGCGAACTGCTTATCATATTATTTTAATTTTGGCACCTTGTACTCCCGGGCATCTTGACCCGATGTTGATGTATTATCCAATTGATGGTTATTCTATTTTCAGCTCATGTGATTATTATATTTGTCTGCGTGAATGTGTTATAAAGATCTTGTTGAGCTTATAATTGTACAGCTTATGGATGATGTATATCATTCGCTGGGCCTCAGTTGTGTGCCTGTATTTCCATATAGTGGGAAGCGGGGCGTGACAGGTTTTTAGTGGTATCAGAGCCTAGGCTCGAACCATGCTAAGCTCAACAATATACACACCATGTGGATCACATGAATGTTAATAACCAACTTGCCATCTGGAGATTTACCCCATTCGAATATGCATTTCAGACTATGGTTCACGGAGGCTCTTCGACTTCTACACCCAGGGATGAACTATCGGAGATCGTCACCATTCTCCAGGAGATGCAATGAATAATGGAGCTACAGCAAGAGCAAAATGAACTGATGAGAGCTAATCTGGATGGGGTACAGGATGTCGCAAACTCCGTTCAATGGGACTTAAGTTACACCGCCATGCTCGATACCCAGGAGTAGATCCGTAGAGGGTGGACTGCCGTTTAGGGGGCATTACAACTCCTTACTGTCGCACAGTCTACAGGCGGACCGATACGGAGGCCAGTTCAGACTCCGACTACGAGAGCATCACCTTACCCATCGGCAACTCCTAAGAAGGACCAGAAGTGCTATTATTGCCGTGGAGTTGGACACATACGCAAGAACTGCTGGAAAGCCAACAACCTGTGTCTTGCATGCGGAGCGTATAATCACAAGGTTCGGGATTGCCCGAAGAGAAAGAGTATCACACCAATAGGAGGATCAAATCCTAGTGGATGACAGACTAGAGAGTATAATCAGGCTCATAACCTGAATACAGAGGAGGCAGAGATCACTAAAGAAACAATTGCTGGTATATTTCGATCTAGTCATGCTTCAGTTCCTGCGTCGTTTATTACCTTCTGTACATTGCATTCATTCTCATCGATCAATCCATTATTGAGTATCATACTAGTTATTTCTTTCTATTCCTATTTTCTTGAATCTTCTGTTGGAAGAGTGTACGAATTTTGTCGGGCTAAATGGCAAACAAATTGGAAACTGGAATACCAATAAGAAGACTCTTTACTATTTTCTAAAACTGGTATTACTACACCTTACAAATATACACTATATTCTTTTCTTCTTTTCTGCTTGTTTCTTGTTCTTATCTTGCTTAATTTTTTCTTCTTCCTAAACCTCTCATTTATAGGAATGAGAGATGAGTAACTAACAAATTATTCATTCCCGTTTCTCCTATTTTTCTTTGCGGCACCTATCTTGCCACAATTTTTCAACATTGTTTGGTGGGTGGGGCCCACTTTACCAAATAAGTTTGACAACCAATATCTTCATGTTACAAATTTCTTAATTCTGCTCAATTCGTCAATCGCTATCACTTGATATCAGCAGTGGGAAGCATCATTATCAGAGTGGCGCAGCAAAAGCATAGCAAAGTCCCTTATTGATTCGTGGAATGAATATCAAAGCAAACTTCATCGTCATCAACAACTCAAGATTCGATGTTATATTTAGAATGGATATGGAACAAAGTGCAGATACTGATCATACGCCAGGTTATAGGGGGCGGTGCATTAATGAAGAAAAGACAAGAAGAAGAAGAAATAAAAAGAAGAGAAAGAGAGGGAGGGAAGTCAAAGAAAGAAGAAAGAAAAAGAGAAAGAAAGAAAAAGAGAAAGAAAGAGGAAGAAGAAAGAGAGAGAAGTCGGAGAAGAAAGAGAGAAAGAGAGAGAAGTCGGAGAAGAAAGAAAGAGAGAGAAGCCGGGAAAAAAAGGAGAGAAGAGAAAGAAGAAGACAACTCGGGAGCAAGCTTCGGAGAAGAGAGAAAGTGAGAAGCCGGTAGCAGAGGCGGGAGCAAGAAAGCAAGAGAGAGTAGTAGCTCGGATTTTCTTGGCAAATGGAAGGAAAAGATCAAGAATCGGTGGTAGGAATGAAGAGAAAATCGGTGCAAGAAGAAGGATAAGTGGGTATGAAGAAGCTTTCTTCATCTTCATCATCTTCATCGAGATTTGGTAGGATTTGTATATTTTGTAGCAGTAGCTCAGGCAAAAGAGCTAGCTACCAAGAAGCCGCGATCGAGCTCGGCAAGGAGCTTGTAGAGAGAAATATCGATCTTGTCTACGGTGGTGGGAGCATAGGATTAATGGGCCTGGTTTCTGATGCTGTTCGTGCTGGTGGCCGACACATTTTGGGAGTGATTCCCAAGTCGCTGATGCCGAAAGAGATTACTGGGGGAACTGTGGGAGATGTTAGAGTTGTCTCTAACATGCACGAGAGGAAGGCTGAAATGGCTCGAGCTGCTGATGCTTTCATAGCCTTACCCGGAGGTTATGGAACACTTGAGGAATTGTTCGAGGTGATCACTTGGGCTCAACTGGGGATCCACAGCAAACCGGTGGGTCTTTTAAATGTTCATGGATATTACGACTCACTGCTATCCTTCGTAGATTCAGCTATGGCCGAGGAGTTTATATCCAGTAAGGCCAGACGCATCTTGAATTCAGCTTCATCGCCCCAGGAATTACTCAGGGAGGAGTATGTGCCGGAGAGAGATGAGCTTGTGACTCAGCTGAACTGGGATGTTAGCGATGTCGGTGGTTCAGATTCTGAGCTTAGACATTAAATTGTTGAGTCCTCCAGTTGAGGGTGCACAATTTGTCTTTAGTTGTTTTCGTGCCTTTGTACTCTTTGTTTCTTTTATCTTCCGTTGTACTCTCAGTTGAAGAGTATTGCATTCTTAGCTATCCTATATCTCGCCTAAGCAAATTTCGAGGACGAAATTTTTTTTGTAAGGTGGGTAGGATTGTAACTCCCTGTTCCAGTAGTACGTATTTTACTACGTAAATTTTTGTACGTCAATTTTCAGATCAGTTTTATTTTTCTCTTTGAACTCTTTATCTAAAGCCAGAATATTTTTCTAATCAATTCTATAATTTTGTGATTTTTCGATTAGAGTTTAAATACAAATTTTAAACCGTGATTAATCCTAATCCTAATACTAATCCTAATCCTAATCCTGCCTAACCCTACACCTTATTTTCCACCACCCTACTACTCCTAATCCTCTCCAATCCGTCAACCCCCTCTCCACATTTTTCTACACCTCCACCACATTTTTCAACACCCCACCACATTTTTCAACACTCCATCTCTTTCTCCCCTAATTTTCTACACACACACACATCAGTAACATCCCATCTCATGCATGCATACATGCATTCATTCACACCACTCTTCCTTCTATATATACACACACACACAAGCCTACAGACTCATTCCCTTCTTCTCTTCCTTTGCCTTCTTCACACCCTCTGTTTCTTCACACCCGAGAGCTCAAGCAACACCCAAGTTCCACTTCACATTCCACCTTCGAGCCAACGACTCCGCTTCTAGGATCCCGTGAACCCCGAAAAATAACCCGACGCCGCGCCACCTTGTTGTCGTCGCTCACCGTTGCTACCGTTAGCTATCGTCTTGCCGCCATTCTTACCGCCGTTGTGCCATCGTCCGTTGCCGACGTCGCTTCTTTCCGTGGTTAACACTACCACCGTAATCTTCACATTATAAGGCAAGTACCTTGTACACTCTTTTTGTTCTCGTACAAGCATTTTCCTTTGACTCGTGGCAAGTAGTCTAGTTATCATCATGTTTTATTGGCAAACTCCGTTCAAGTTACTGGCTTCATGCTATATCAACTCAAGAGTGAACCGTTAACACATTTCGAATCGTGTTATCGAATATCGAATATTCAACCTTATTATTTCTAAAATTTCTTGACCTTGCACTGAGAATTTGACCATGTTCCCAATACTGGATTAAAGATTTTCTATTTGGAAATCGTAGCCCATCGAGTCCCGAATCCAGAATATCTTACGGTTTCTCAATCGGATGTATAGATTGTGAGATATCGCGATTTTAGTACTGTCATATTGTGAATTTCTGAACCTGCACGGGATTACGAACGGTATCTTGTACTGAGAATTTGACCATGTTCCCGACACTGGTTCGAAAAACTTCCTACATGAAAATCGTAGCCCTTCGAGTCTAGATATCCGAAACATCCTACAGTTTCTCAATCCGATGTATAGATTGTGAGATATCTCAGTTTTAGTATTGTGACTCCGAATTTCCAGAATGCACGCGAAACATCGAAATCAGCCAAGAATGAATTTGTACGCATAGCTACTGTCTTTAGAATGTATCGTGTGAATATGCGTTAGAACCGTAAGAGAGTCTCTTTCTAGAATCTCTGACGGAATCGGATTTGCTTTTCTGTAACAACGGAAAAGTGAATTTGAATGCAGATATGTCAAGTTGTCTAAAAATTCATCTTTACGGTTTTGCATATAAACCCATTACTTTTCATATTTAATGAACTGAGTATATTATTGTTCTTGTAATAATAACTTGCATATACAATAGGTTGATAGAATGCATTTTATACCACTTGATAATTCTATAATAACTACTACCGATATATGTACTCGTTTCACGTCTCATGTCCATGATTACTGCCTTTGATATTTTCCTTGACTAAACTATTTTATTATACTGTTCCACTAGTCGTACCAACTGCATGTTCCTAATTAATTATAAAAGAATAACAAGCCGAGGTTATAAGGGTACGACTTAATTGTGGACAATATAGGGGAGTATACTCGGAAGGGGGCCCGTGTTTCCCGAAATAGTAATTCTTGATTCTTGATTCTTGGTTACACAATTCTTGATTACATGATTCTTGATTACATGATTCATGATTACATGTCTTGATACTATCACTGGAAGAACCGAGTACATTATCCTATAGAATTCACTACTTAAGTCTAAACGTCACATGATTGATATGCACCGAACTTGTGGTATGGGACACATGATTGCGTGTATTAGATAAGTTAATAAAACTGATAAACTTGAGATCTTCACTAAGCATGACTCTTCATTACATGACTCTTGATTCTTGATTACATGATTCTTGATTACATGACTCTTGATTACATGACTCTCGATCCTTGATTACATGATTATCGATTAATTGAGCCTAGGTTATCAATTGCTTATACCTTGAAGTCTAGAATACACTAGTTACATTTATTACTTACATGATCATATTGTCCCAGTTCCTTGCTTACTTCCATATTGTATTTGTACTTCTACTTCTTGTTTCTTCCATGTTATTTCTTGTTATATTACCCCTTTTTCTGCTTGTTGCTACTTGCTGCCCCAAACTTGCTCTAACAGAAACTTTCCTATTTTTCTTTGAGTTAATAATTATACAGGTACTGATGGACCCGACGAGCAGACTCTCTAGACGATCGTTACTCCTTCCTTACTACTTCATGTTGTTTTTCTTTCAGTCGCTATTTTATCTAGTTGTTATAGCAAACTGCTTATCATATTATTTTAATTCTGGCACCTTGTACTCCCGGGCATCTTGACCCGATGTTGATGTATTATCCAAATGATGGTTATTCTATTTTCAGCTCATGTGATTATTATATTTGCCTGCATGAATGTGTTATAAAGATCTTGTTGAGCTTATAATTGTACAGCTTATGGATGATGTATATCATTCGCTGGGCCTCAGTTGCGTGCCTGTATTTCCGTATAGTGGGAAGCGGGGCGTGACACATGGTATTGACAACGATTTGATTTTACCGTCACGAATTCTCTGTGGTTCTTCACGGCGTACATCTTCACTTGATGTTGTAGAGCATCTTTGGATGGAAATCTTTGACCAATGAAAAGTTCATCCAAGTTGGAAGAACCAATGGAAGACTGGCCATGTTCATGTACGGTGACACGGGACATCCATTCGCTTGATTGCGATCCACGCATAGCTGCACTTGTGTCCTGACTGGGCAACACGCAGGCATTGTTAACCGGCACATCAACATTGGCATCAACAACTGGAGCTTCAACGGCAATCTCCTCATCATCATCCTCGAGACCGCGTACATCATCTTCTTCCTCTTCTACCAAGTCGTTATTTACAACGGCATTGTCAAAGTCTTCCAAAGCAATGCCAGCTACCAAAAAATTTTGTGGCAATGGAGTTGGATGTACCTGCTCGTATTCGGAGGAAACAGGTTCCGTTGGAGTTGTGCTAGTATCTCCAATTGTATTTGAAATCCTTGCGTGTGACTCTGAAGATGGTTTCAAAGTCCTTGTGGGCCTTGGACTTTCGATAACAACTCTTGTAGTATTTGGAAGCCTCGTTTGATCAATATATAACTCAACTATATTCCAACCACAACTTGGATGAAGTGTCCTAAGCAAGATAGACCTCAGAGAACTGTCACTGTCTATGGGTACCAACATGAAGTACTGCCCATCCCCTTTACCAGCAGAATAACGGGCTCTCAGTTTCAGACTCATTTCACTTCTATCCCAATTGGTGACTTCATATATCTTATCTATTAATTCTGCGTAACCAAAATTGGGGGTAGCCCAAATAATTATCGGATCAACATCACTATAAGAATATCCAATTTTTGGATCCTTAATTACTTCACCCCCATAATATAACCAAATAGGGATATCAAATTCCATACCTATGTATAAAAATTAAACCATATTCAAGTCATTCACTACTCACAATAAACAAAACATTGAAATAAAAATCAAACATAAGGTTAAGATGATAATACATTCAAATTAAACCAAAAAAACCACTAGCAAAAATTTCGTTGTGGATGAAGACTGAAAATGAGAGTGGGAGTGAGGAGGTTGGATGTATGGAATTTTACAGGACTCAAATGGTTGGAATTTTTTATTTTGAGATCTAGGGTTTGTGGGTAACAGGAGCGATGCGAGAGAGAGATGTTTACGAATCAGAAGGGGAGGAAAGAGAAGAAGAGGGGTTTTTCGATTATAGGAACCTGTGCAAAACGATAATAACTGATGTCGTTATTGTGAAAAACGGCATCAGTATTATCTATGTCGTTCTCTTAGAGAACGGCATCAGTTATTTCAATTTTTGCATTTCTCTCTAAAGTCACAGTTCATACAGTATAGATCTATAGACAAAAATAACATATGCCGTTATTGGGAATAACGACACGGCACTTTTTTTAAAAGAGATGTCGTTATTGGGAAGAACAGCATCGAAATAACTGATGCCGTTTTTCCCAATAACGTTTGTTGCTGACGTGTCACAGACAAGGGCATCTCGCTAATTGTTTTGGAAAGTAGGGCAGGTCACTAATTATTTTCAAAAAAGATGGCATTTCGGCAAAATTTTCTATTTTCTTATCCCACTCATAAATCAAAATCCAAAAAAACTTTCCCTTTTTTTTCCGTGCAGCCTCCTTTCCCCACTTCTCTCTTCCGTCCAATAGCCCTGAGTCCCGGACCAACCTTCTTTTCCTCCAGGCAACCCACTCTCTCATTCTCATTTTAATTCCAACATTATCATAATATATCTTAGCAATCAAAATTTACAAGAAAGTTGATGGCACAAAAAAAAAGTATCACTAAGTAATTAAACATATGTTCATTCAAGACATCAATTATATGTCATGAGCAAGACCGGTTCTGAGTTTACGGGGGCCTAAGGTGAACTCCCGAAATGGGATCCTCATATAATTTTTTTTGAATTTTTTTTTAAAAAAAAATTAGGATATTTTTTTTGACCTAAATTTGGTGTGCACAAAACGTGTCACTTACTAATAATATCTTCAGTTAAGATTTGCAGAAAGAACAGAAAAAGGAAAATCAATGTAAAAGATTCAAAAGATTCAAAAACAAACAAAAGAGGCATGAATAAGAAAAGATTGAAAACTTAAGGAAGAGTGCTCCTCAAGAAATATGTGCTTCAAAGCCAGCAAATCAAATGATTTTTCTATTTATGAGAGGAATATATATGTAAAGTAGTATTGATTGATAAATTAGTTTTGGAAAGAATACAAAGTGAAATCGCCAATTGAAAGTCGAATATGCACGACTGCGGTCGACCACACAATCGACCCGAACAACAGTCGACCGCTCATCTCTGTTGGAAAGATGAGTCAGTCGACTGGTCATTGCTGTACGTACGAGTTAAAAGATGAATGGTCGACTGTCCATCACTGCGGTCGACCGTCCAAGTGCATATCTGACTATCTCGGAAATATCTTTTCTTTTTCGGAAAGATACATTTCTCTTCTCTATAAATTATGGAGAATTCAAAGTGTATTCTTCATCCCTTGCTATTATAACTCTTCTGAACTAATCATTCAATCTATACTCCAAGTGTGAAAGATTTTTATTTTCTTCAGTAAAGGTCTTTTCTAGATCTTGAGAGTTTTTCTTTCTTTTCCACTTCGGTGAGTATTGCGGAACTTTTTGTAGAAGCCCTGCGAGTGTAATAAATCTTTTGGACTAAATTCCGAGAATCACTGTACAAGGGTTTAAAGTATAGTGGAACGCTTGTGGCGGAGAATTGCTACAAGTAGGTGGTGTGGATGTAGACCTGGGGGTTGAACCACGTTATATCACTGTGTCATGCTCGTTGCTCTGTTTGCTTTCTCTTACCCAGTCTCTTTTCTTTACGCACTACTTATAATTTTTTAAATTTCCGCACAATCACCCTATTCATCCCCCTAGGGTGATTTACAGTGGTATCAGAGCGAGGTGCTTACTAAGAGCTTAAAAGCTTAAGTAAAAGGTCTAATGGCCGAAATCCCTCATCCCGAGAACTTGTACTCATCGGAGCCATTCATCTCCAATGGGAAAAGTCTAATATGTTCACCTTAGTTTGATAGAAAATGCTATGATGTTTGGAAAGTTTGTATGTCTCAAATTTTGCAGATGCTTAGAGAAGAAGTATGGAATGTGTGCATAAACATAACAGATATTCTTGTTAGCGATGGAAAGAGGGCTTTCTCAAAAGCAGATCTAGCACTAAAAACCGAAAACTCCAAAGCTATGACAGCACTTTATGCAGGATTGAACAATGAAGAATTAATGCGATGTAGGCGGAATTGCAAGATGGCGTATGAAATTTGGAACAACATACTAAAACTGCATGAGGGAACCGCATCTGAGGTAAAAGCAAAAATTAATTTATGTTTTTATATGTTTGATGTTTTTCGTATGTTGCCAGGAGAAAACGTAGATCGATGCTTGCCCGCTTCGACATTATCGCACATGAGCTTGAGAGCTTAGGTAAGGGGTTGGATGATGACCGAAAGGTCAAAAACTCATAAGCTGTGTCACGCCTGAATGGGATATAAAAGCCACCGAAATGAGGGAAAGGGGTTTGACTACTACACTTTCCAAGGGAAACTGTAGACGTATGAGATGGAGATGACCGAAACCAAGAGATACCGGCAGAACATCGGGATTGAACCTAAAATCGAAGATAAGACCATCGCTTTGAAAGCAGAAAAATCTCGACCATCAAAAATAGAGTCAGATCATGAATAATCAGATGAAGACATCGCATTGTTGACCAAGCAATTTCATAAGTATCTTAAATACAAAAAATATGACAGGTTTCAAGGATAAAGATAAAAGGACAAAGATGACGTATGCTACAAATGCAAGAAGCCTAGACATATTCACACAAACTGTCCCATCTCACAGGACAAAAACAAGGACTACTACCACTCGAATCCAGGATTAAGAAAGAAGGCGTTGAAGGCAACATGGCTAGATTCAGACTCCAGCCAGGAAGAGCAAGATCACAACAACTTTGGATTCATGGCTCTTGAAAATGGTGAGGTGCAATCATCATCTCAAGAAGAGGTAATCGAAGAACCCACCTATGATAATTTAGTAGACATGTGTATTGGATTAAAAGAGTATGCTAAGAAATTAAGTCATGAATTGTGACAATATAAATAAATGTCAAATGAATCACATGACTCTTGCATTGCTAAAAATCAAAAGCTGAAAAATAAAAATTCTTTGATTATGAAAAAATTCGAGTAATTTAGAAAAGACCATGATGTGTTGATAGAGGAAAATGAGTATTTAAAACAACAAATTCAAGAATCCTTAGCAACACATGATGAAAATCTAAGAGAATTTCATGAGAAGTCTATTTATATTGCTAAACTCACTGATGATTTAAATGAATGCAAAAGAAAATTTGATGAGGTAGTGGTTGGTTGTAAAGAGGCTCTCAAACAAAATAGAATACTTCATGCTACCCTAGACACTCTTCGTTGGAACACAAAAAACGATGAGAAGACTAGGAAAAGGCTTTGTAATAGAATAATTGAGCTCGAAAAAATTGTTGAAAAATATGAAAGGCTCAGTTATCTTATTACAAAGAATTCAAGATCATATCATGATAATCGAGGGCTTGGTTACGATGAGCCAATACAACATCAAAAGTCTAAGTAATCATGTCATACACATATGCATAGTCATCAAAATAACTACAAATCAACACAAAACTATGCACGAGTGCATGATCCAAGGCATAATCGTATCACATGTCAATACTGTTGTAAATTATGGCATATTTCTTATAATTGTTCATTAAAAAGGAACACTAATTTCGTTTGGGTGAGAAAGAATATAAATGCAGGAACAAGGTCTACTTGTACACCTACAGACCTTCATGTAGGTGCTTCTACGTCTTCAGCTTAAAAGATCATAGGTACCTTGATGGCAGATGCTCGAAAGTCGCAACCAATTACAACAACAAATATGCAACTCTATCAAGGGAACAAGAGAAAGACATCAGTTCTTCGAATAAGCACAATTCTGAGTAAAATCTAAACTAACTTCAATTTATTTTCACTTTATAGATGACATATCTCCAAGTAAAATATCGAAAATATCAGTTATTTATCTAAATGCATGTACTGTGCTACTACAAACAATGCTCTTTGATATGCTTTAACTTGATCTAAGATCAATTTTTAAAAAGGGAAGTATTGTTGATTCAAAGAAAAGGTTTTTGTACTTAAAAGATGAATTAAATAACTTAAATATGGTGTTATATGTTGTTCGGTCGACTGCATTGGTTCGGTCGACCGACAGGTCAACCGTCCTATACTTAAGAAACTACTTTCCTATTTATCTGGTCTGGTCAAAAGTGGACCGGTCGACTGCACAGTCGACCGTCCTTCTCTCTGCCAGATTTATTCTCTATTTTTATGTGTTGCGGTCGACCGACCTCTTAAACCGGTCGACCGATCGTATCAGCTGATCAGTTCTTAACATATTTTCTTCCCTCTATGACATTCAGGACCCACTGATCCAATATAAATACCTCTCCCTCTTCTTCTCTCAGCCTCCACAAAAACCCTAGCTTCATCTCTTCCAAAACCCATCAAAAGCCTTCAAATTTCTTGCGATTTTCTCCTAGTTTTTTGGGTATTATCTTCTTCTTTCTTCCATGGCTTCTCACAGTCCCTCCTCTCATAGATCTAAAGGTAAGAAAACTATTGCCTCAAAATCTGTTACTAGAGAAGGAATTACTGTTCGAAATTCAAATTGTGCAAATCTCTATTTCTCTACCCTCTTTTCTACTCCGATTGTTGCTAACCGTGAAATCAACCTAGAAACCTTGGGTGGGCAATTCAATGATATGGTTAGAATTCTTCGTGATTTTGGGGTGGGCGAATTACCTTACTACACCTAGCACCCCCTCTGAATCCTTAACCCGTCAATTCTTCGTAAATCTTGAAGGCATCCAAGATAATGATCTTACTCTTTCTTCAATTATTCTTGGGAAAAGAGTTAAAATTACTCCCGAATATCTTTGTAGCAGATATGAGTTGCCCGTAGGGGATTTTTATGCTTACCATCTTGATTTCAAAATAATTGATTACAAACTCGGCTATGACAAAACAACGGTCAAGTCCATAATCGTTAAACCCGACTTTCTTCATATTCCCCATCCCACTCCCACCAATTTTACTGATAGTGCCCGTGTCCTAAACAAAACTGTCAATACCAATATTTGGCCTAAAAAGAACGTAAGACAGAAATTAGGGTAGATCAATCGTTTATAATTTTTCTTATCCTTGGCGAACACAAATTCGACCTCGCTATATTTATCATTCGCACAATGAATTTTGCAACCTCTCGAAACCGTGGTCTTCCCTTTAGCACCCTTATCTATAATCTAGCTATCGATTCCCGCATTGATGTTGGGAATTTTCTCCTTAGTAAAAATCCAATGCCAGTTTTTCCTCAACAAATGGGTATTGACGTTCTGTTTACCAAACGGGCTCGCCGTTGTCAAGCCTAACAAGATCATCAAGCCGAACAATCTCAACAAGCTCCTTCCTCTTCTCGGCGCAAAAATGCTACTTCCTCTTCCTCCTCATCCTCGTTTGTGACTCATGAGCAATTTGTCGTCCATCAAAGGCAAGTATATGGTTATTATGTCAACACTATTGAATACTTTCAAGGCAAAGACGATTGGGAACTTCTTCCCCGTCCTAATGAAGAGGAGAATGATGATGAAGATGATGAAGATGAAGATGATGATGGTGATGATGATAATGATGAGGAATAGATTGTAATACATCTTTGATGATTGTAATATGGACTAGTTGTTCTTCTATGGACCTTTCTCGTGCTAATGTAACCATATCTTTTCTAGAAATCATATGTCTATGTTTGCAATGCCTAAAATATCTCGCATTTATCTTGTACCGTGTCTCTCATTGTGATCATTATACTTCGACTGGTCCTATATCTGGTCTCTTGCAGTCGACCATACATCTTGCCCTGTTTTGTTTCAGATTTCTGACGGTTGTATCTTTAATTTTTTTGGTGTGTTCCAAAAAGGGGGAGAATTCTTAGAATTTTTCATTTATGTTTTTAGCACTTATAAAAATTATTTTACATGATTTAAAGTTTTTTTGAATATTTTAATCTATATCTCTCGTATGTATTGGGAAAATCTCAAATCTATGATACCATGTAGAGCTCTCACTGTATATCAAAGAGTTTCGTGATCAACGGTATCATGTAAGTAGATTTTCCTTTTGATTTTCAAAAAAAATGTAATATTCCCCAAAATTGCTTATTTCTCATGCATGTTCTTCACACAAGTTTTGATCATTACATATGTGTTATATTATGTACTCTCATTTATTAACATCTTCCATGCACGAATTTAGGGGGAGTACTAGATTTAGGGGGAGTAATTAAATCTCTTCTAATACATTTTGTTTTACATTTTTTTAAAATTCTAAGATATGTTTTATTCATACCAAAAGGCGGAGATTGTTGACCTAAGTTTGGTGTGCACAAAACGTGTCACTTACTACTAATAGCTTTAGTTAAGATTTGAAAGAAAAAAAGAAAAATGAAAATCAATATAAAAGATTCAAAAGATTCAAAAACAAACAAAAGAGGCATGAATAAAAAAAGATTCGAAAATCAAGGAAGAGTGCTCTTCAAGAAACATGTGCTTCAAAGCCAGCAAATTAAATGATTTATTTCTGTTTATGAGATGAATATATATGTAAAGTAGTATTGATTGATAAATTAGTTTTGGAAAGAATACAAAGTGAAATCGGCAATTGAAAGTCGAATTTGTACGACTGTGGTCGACCGCAACAATAGTCGACCGATCATCTCTGTTGGAAAGATGAGTCAGTCGACCGGTCATCGCGCGACTTACGAGTTAAAAGATGAACGGTCGACTGTCCATCATTGCGTTCGACCGTCCATCATTGCGGTCGATCATCCAAGTGCAGATCTGATGATTACGGAAATATCTTTTCTTTTCAGAAAGATACATTTCTCTTCTCTATAAATTGTTGCAAATTCACAATGTATTCTTCATCCCTTGCTATCATTTCTCTTTTCTATAAATTGTGGCGAATTCACAATGTATTCTTCATCCCTTGCTGTTATAACTCTTTTGAACTCATTATTAAATCAATACTCCAAGTGTGAGAGATTTTTATTTTCTTCAGTCAAGGTCTTTTCTAGATCTTGAGAGTTTTTCTTTCTTTTCCACTTCGGTGAGTATTGCAGGACTTGTTGTAGAAGCCCTGCTGGTGTAATAGGTCTCTCGGCCTGAATTCCGAGAATCACTGTACAAGGGTTTAAAGTATAGTGAAATGCTTGTGGCGGGAAATTGCTATAAGTAGGTGGTGTGGACGTAAATCTAGGGGTCGAACCATGTTATATTGCTGTGTCATGCTCGTTGCTCTGTTTGCTTTCTCTTACCCTGTCTCTTTTCCTTACGCACAACTTTTAATTTTTTTAAATTTCCGCATAATCACCCTATTCGCCCCCCTAGGGTGATTTTTTTGCTACAATTCTTAAAAACTGATATATATGAAGAAATAGATGGAAATTTAGGAATCTGAGAAAAATTTCCATACAAACTCAAACCCAAACCCAACTAAAATAAGCTTGCTCAAGTACTAATTTTAAAAACAACAGCCCAAAAAAATAAATTTGGAGCCCAAAAAAAAAATATTACGCGTAAAATACGTATATATTACAAGGGAATTTTTTTGGGGGGTCCCTAAAATAGCGAAAAATTTGGGGGTCCCAGGCGGCCGCCTCCCCGGCCTCCATTGGGGGCCGGCCCTGGTCACGAGATGGTGCAAATAAGAGCTCACACAATAGATAAGAACCATGTGTTCATATAAGTCAAAATACAAAACGTATGATAATTTTTTAACTACAATATTAGGAAAAACTGCGACAGATATTCAAAGATGTAAAACCAATTATACATAAGAAATGCGTGCTCAAAAGTTTATTCTTCTTCTTCCTTTGAGGTCGATGCAACTGATTCACATTGAAATTTAAATGTGAAGTTTATTCTTCTTCTTGTGATGGCATCTGCCTTAGATGAGATGAAAGAATACCTTCTTGCTCCATTTCTTGCTGAGTAGAATGTCAAGTTTATAAAGTTGAGGATCGTACATCAACAAAGATTTGTTTTCTTTATAAGCTTTGTTAGGATTTCTTAGGAAAACCTGACTAAGGATCTTGATGAGTTATTCGATGCAATGAACACAAACTACCATGCACATATGAGATCATACCAAACACACCAAAGCACACACAAGTTTGTCCCAGTTGGGGCTTTCGATTTAATCCGGGGGAGAAGAAACCTGAGATGTTTTTCAACTAGAGAAGATACAAGAATATTACAATTCTCACAATGACCCTCTCTCATGCCTCATCAACAAGTACTAGTTGTTTACAATTGGAGAAACTCTCAAACTCCGCCTTCAATGAAGTACTCTCTCTCTCTCTCTCTTAGCTTTCAATGAAGGCCAATAACAACAATATATAGAGATCTAGAGAAACCCTAGTTGATATCTTGATACAATAACCATTGGATATTCCTGAAGAGATAACCATATGACTAGAGCCGTACGATCTGACTTGAAGAGCATGTTGGGCTTCTCACGAATCACCAAGACCCGACCTAGATAATCCATCAGCGCCGCATTCGTTCAACTGTACCCCAAGGTCAGTCGACCGTCCCCCTCTCGGGAACTCCTGCATAGTAGCGGTCGACCGCACCCCAGGATGGCCAACCGCAACCTGCTGCTGCTATTGATGCTGACTGTTTTCCCCTTGCTTCCACTCCATCTCCGATCGTCTCGATTCCTCCATCATCTCATCATTTTCTTATCCAACATAGTATGCAAGACATAAACCCAACAATCTCCACCTTGGATTGCATACTCATGAATCCACACCTGTGTGATTTAAAAACTTCTAGACTCTTTACCTTCTTTTCTTACAAATAACTCGTTTTGATGGCTTCCTCTGCTAGTTGAATCTATCTCCACCTATTTTTCTCCAGCTGTATGCCCCCCTCAAGGGCACACCCTAGTAGATGTAATCCTGGAGGTGCCACCCTCCACACGAAATCCACCTACCTCAAGGCTCTCCCCACCTTCCGACGATATTCGAACATCGCAGTCTCGCTCAGATGATTCTAGTGACAGCATACTAGATGATGCTTTAGGAACAATGGGCTTCGAAACACTTGTGCAAGTCTTTCTGTTCCTCCAAAGCTGATAGAGGTTGTGTTAACCCTGCTCAATCTCCCTCTCACCCTTCATCACCTTACGATAACTTTTCCAAACTGAACGAAACTCCACCTGGATCTGTGTACCTGCAGTCCCGTGCTACTAGAGTTCTTATGGATATAAGGCTCTGCTTCATCAAAGGAATATACATGACCTCCTCTAGTGTGTATCCCCTTTCGTCAGACATCTTCGACTCATTTGTTCTCTCACCCCTTACTTCACAAGTCTTTTCAATCTTCGTTCTCACACAACGACATGAGGCAAACTTATAAGTAGAAACCATTAATTTACAAATCTTATCAACCTTCATTCTCACACAACGACATGATGCAAAATTGTAAGTAGTAACCATCCCCCTCTCGGAGCAAACTTGAGAAGGACTAACCGAATCAAAAGAACAACCAGAATTCACATCTAAAGGACTTGAAACAAAAGCACTGTTTAAGCCATCACCTGATTCAGTGACACTGAATTTGGTAACCCTCTGACTCAATCTCTTGCAACAGTCTCTCATGTAATGCTCAATCCCCTTTGCACTGGTGGCCACGAACCTTACCGCTACATACACTTTCCCTTCTATTTGAAGTACAATCCACCTCCAAACAACTCACAGAAGTTGACGCCGGTTTCTGAATCTCCTTCCTAAGTGCATCCTCCTCCAACTCCTTGATTATACCTGCTATGAAAAACTTCTCCTTGGTAGATTTCTCATCTAACACGGTTATCATGTTCGATGGATTTGATGATGAATATACCGAGTTCAAAACCTTTAGATCATCTACGTTGAATGCCCTCAGTTCAGATAACTCCATATTGGACTCCACTACATGATCTAGAAGAGCGATACTTTCCTTCATTGAGAAATCCAACAATTTTTTTTCTGATGCATCCGACCCTGTAATGACGATTCCGAGTAGTCAGTTCTGAATCTTGCCCAAAGAATTGCCGCGCTTTTCCTATACTGACTTCGCTCATCGAATACATATGGATTAAACTCAAGGCTTCTAAATAAATCCCCTCCCAATTCTCCTGCTTTATGCCGATTGATCTCCCTTTATCTCCTTCTAGGACTAGATCCAAGTCTTGTTGAACCGATGATTTATGCATGTCCACCTTCAAGAGATCAAAGTTGATATTGCCTTTGAAGCGCTTGATATTCGTGATCTGATCTGCCATCTTTTCCAAGGAACTCGAACAAACCCTTGAACCCAAAGCTTTGATACCAATTGTTAGGATTTCTTAGGAAAACCTTGTAACGCCCCGCCCCAATACTCGGACATTTTTTATTATTTTTAGAAGACAAATTAATACTTATAGTACAACTGCCCACCACAGGCTGCCTCTCAAAAGGTGGTTAACCAATTAGGTGACTTTTGATCATAGAAAATTTATTTATATTAAATTATTTATTTTCTACTCCCGATATGGGATTACTTTTTCAAATCATCTCTTTTATTAACCCCATGACACACAAGGAGAAGCCCGTGGGCCCCATCCTAATTGCCACGTCACCACCAAGACCAAGACTTGCAAGCTCTCTGATTTCTTCAAACCGCAGGCGGGCCCCCACAATCCCTAGTGATGTCATCGTCACTAACTCACGAACAGCCATGTGCTGTTCTCAAACCTTTTTACCGTGGGCCCCCTCCTTCAACCTACTCTCTCCTATATATATATATATATATATATATATATATATATATATATATATATATATATATATATATATATGGCAAATGCTCAGTTGAAAACGAGTGCATTTTCAACGGGTTGGAAAACTCAGATTTGAGCAGTTGGATTGCTCAAGATCTTGATCAACGGCTCAGATCGAAACCCAGTAGGCGCTCCCATTAAAGGCTGTAAAAGTGGAGGGGCAATTTTGGAACTTCACGCTAAAAAACACTTCAGACTTAGCATTTTTTTTTTTGCTTGAAGTTTTTTTTTTTTGGAAAAACTTATACTTAGGCCGTTGTTCCCAATAACAGGAACAACAGCCTAGGTTGTTTGAAGTTTTTTTTGAAGAAAATTATACTTAGGCTGTTGTTCCCAACAATGACCTAAGTAGTTTAAAAAAAAAAAATCAACCTAAGCCGTTGTTGGAAACAACGGCCTAAGTATGTACAAGTATTTTTCCAAACACTTGTACATACTCAGATCGCCATCTCCCTCACAACTCTCTCTCGCTACTGGAGCTTGAGAAACTCATTTCCCCAAACCCTAGCACTCTTTCTCGATCTAAAAACCCTAGCTCTCTCTTGCTCGTTGCTTCTCACTCAATCTCTCCCTCTTCTCACACTCTTGCCCTCTTCCTTTGAAGATCCTGATTACAAAAAAAATCCTAACCCGTACGAAATCTCTCCAACCATAAAACCCTAATCCTAAAGAAATTAGCCAAATCCTACTCCCCTTCCTTTCTCTACAGCAGCGCGCAAGGGCCTATCTCCTTTCCGAAAACCCTCATTGTGAAAGGTATTAATTTTTTTCTATTTTAGTAGATCTAACTAGGTTAATTGATTGAAATTTTTTATTCAATGTTTGAGTGTACAATATGTATATTATGCGTAGGTATTTATAGATTAGGTAATTATAGTTTTATTGTCGATGTAGATGTGGTATTAGTTGTTGTTGTTCGTTGTTAGTAATAGCGCACAAAGATATCCAAAAATTATACAATTTTGAGAGTACGTCGGGCTCGTCACGCACAAGCCAACGCAACTTGTAGAAGTGTGTTTGGATTCACGGTTTGAAGTGTATGGCTGTGTATCGCTTTCGAGTATTTTTTGTGAGTGAAAGCGATACATCGGCGTATATTGCAAACCGTGAGTCGAAAGTCACCTCTACAAATTTTGTTGGCTCATGTGTTTTTCGTCCGTCCTACTCCCAAAGTTTCGGAATTTGTTGATCTCGTTTGTGTGGATTTCTACTGTATATCAAACAACAACAAAAATTAATGTTTGATTTCTATCGAGGGACTTTTCACTAGGAAACGACATCCATAAAATAAGAAATTTTGCGAGCATACACTACAAGAAATTTGACATATAGTGAAAGCAAAAATACGCGGGTAAAAGGCAGAAAAGTATAGCACGTAAAACCTATACCAACGGACATATTTTTCCGTAGTTTTTAATTAGCTATACCCACGGCACAATGTCATCACTATAGCCTATAGTGACGGTTTTTTTACCCGTTGGACAAAACCTCGGTGATATACCCACGGTTTCGTATCCGTTGGTATAGGTTTTAAGGATACCTCTTGCTTTCCTATACCCACGGTTGAAACGCCATTGCTATAGGTTTTAGTGATGGTTTTCGCATCGAAATATTTAAATATACACCCATCGCTCTATACACAATTTTTTCTTATTAATTACGCTTATGATAATTTAATATTTTATTTTATAATATTAATCCAATTATAAACTAAATACACAATAAAATAGATAAATGTGTTTATGAAACAAAATTAAATAAAATTAAACTCCAATCATATTAAAAATTAATGAAGTATTACAAGCATGTCAAATTACAAAATAGTAACCAAATACACAATTGAATTCATGTGTGCAGACGTGAAAATCAATACTTTAAACTACGATCAACATATTCAGTGGCATTATAAGATAACATTCAACTGACTCCTCACTTGAGATACGACACTAACAATTTTCTTATTTTACGGTAACCAGATCTTGATTGATCTTGATTGATCTCGATTCTCTTTGTAGTAATCTTCTTTTAGCATCTTGCAAATCTCCTTTACATCCTTCTTCACTTCATCGTCGGCAAACACAAACTCGGCTGCATTTTGAGCGAGTTCAATCATTTCTTACTTGTTGAGAGCCCTTCACAAATAAAACAAAGCAAAAAGAACTAACTTTGGTCATTAACAAATAGTCAATATTCAGATAGCATGCAAAATGTGTCATTCGGATTCAAAATGCCAGAGAAATGTAGATTTGCAAAGTACCTTACTCGATCGAGCATGTGCAACAGTAAATTGAGTTGGGTCCTTGATGGCTGAGAATGAACAATCTGCAGTCCTATCCTTGATCTAGAAACAAAAGTATTTTATTAAGATTTAAAAATAACCAACATAAGATTGTAAAAATAAGGTGTCACAGGCTCACCTTGTAAGATTATAATGAATAAATATTTGCAGTTCAAATAAGGGTATCAATCTTGCATTATTACATACATAAGAGAATTAGTTGAAAAGCCAGAATTGTCAAATCAACTGGTAATCATGAAGTTTTCATGATGACTTATATCTATCTAGGATAAACGGAAAGAACTATCAAATACTAGTGTTTCACATACATATGTTCTTCATTTTGATTTTGAAGCCATACATTCTCTTCAGTAAAAACAAGAACAATAGAAAAAGTAACTAAAGTCTACAACATGCTTCAAATTGCTATAGAGGCCATAAAAGTTAAATTACGTGTCTATAAGCATTGTCACAAAATGAGACCCCTACCATTGTTGTTTTTTTTGAAGGAAAATCCTACCATTGTTGTTCTGGTCTTCATACTGCTCTCAATAGGTATCATAAAAGTCCTGTTCAAAGATATCATGATCACACAAGATTCATTGAAGCCCATCAAAAGTATAATTTCCACAGCAAATTGAATAAAACAGGATTTAAGTTTAACTCTATCCATACAAAAAGTAGTAGAGCAATTACTTGATCATACCGTCCAACAACATAACAGCTTTGTCATTAACTGAAGGTAGACCCCTTCCTACTGCCGCAGATCTTGATCTCCTGTCACATAAATAAAACTTTTCACGAGTTCCAGTTAAAGACTATTAAGTATAAACCATTTTAAACCCTGTCTAAGCTACCTTCAATTTTCAGGACCAAGTCTGTAGATTTACAACATTTCTTAATTTCCATCATCAGATATAAGCAACAGTTGAGGTAGCTCTGTAAGTGTTATGTCAGCCTAATCTACCTTTACAAATTCATAGTAGTATCCATTGTTGTTCAAATATGCACAAATTCTTTAGTACAATATAACTGAAGGAAAACTCTGTGAATTTATCCTCTTTTTTATTTAAAAAACTTCAATGAAGTGCATCTTAGAAATTCAGCAATTTTGGCTCAAATACGCACAAATTCTATAGTACAATATAACCGAAGGACAACTCCGTGAATTTATCAGCTTTTCATTTAAAAAACTTCAATGTAGTGCATCTTTGAAATTTAGCAGTTTTGGCTCAGATGCCGAGTATCCAGTGCCATAACAATTATCAGTTAACTGTCTTTAAGAATACGCCAATTTTTTTACGTTCTTTCTAAATCATTGACGATGTCTTAAGTTAGTATGAACTCCTCCACTGTTTGATACTGACTTCATAAAAGGTACAGAATATAACCTTCTCCACAAGGTGTTGAAGACTTAAGGCTTGAATGAAACTTGTGATGTAGGACAGATAAGTTATCCAAACTAAGTACTCCATAATGAGTAAATAGCCGATATTACTTCACCAAAATAAACAAAAAATTTAAATAGCAAGGAAATAGAATGGGCATGTGTGCACAATTAGATGAACAAAAAAATTAATGGGCATGTGTGCACAATTATATGAAGTCTTACCTGACTAGCTGCATGCTTGTAAATATACTGAGTGGGGTGAATTAGATTTCCTATTTACGCTATTTATTTTCTCAGGTTCTCTGCATTTGCTCAACTCACTCCTAGGAAACCTCATCCCTACTTCATGTAAACCATTCCTAGCAACAAACCAACAAGTAACCAGCGAGTTACAAGTGAGTTAAATTTACCTTACATATATATTGGAGTGTATAAGTCCACAATAAACGAGACAAAAAAAGGAAATCTATATAATTCAGAAGTATCAAGTTGCAAAGAATGTGATGAAATACCTGTGTGTAAATAATGCATATCATCAAGTGCTTCAAGAGATTTATTGCATCCACCAGTGAAGACAATAATGCCCTTGTGTTCATCCAAGCAATCGCCAGCTATCGAGAAACGAGCAGAAGGTCCTTGATTTACAGTTACTACTCTGCTCCATGTACTACTATCAGTCCATAAAATAATAAATAAATAACTTCATCAAAGTGCATTCATTCCATTATTCATGACTTCAAGTACTTCTATGTTTTCTATATGGTCATCATTAACACCACAAAGTTTACGAAGCACTATACTAGGTGATATACTGATGATAATACCACTCAACCAAAATGGCCTAAACGTAACTGTGCACCAATTCCCCAGTTGAAGAACTTAATTGTTTAATATACTGTCAAGATCATAAAGAAACACAAGACATAACACTATGTAAAGATATTTCAGTAATGATGTTTAAATGATAACAAATCAAGTTGCATATCCAAACTGTGCAAGTCAATAGTAATAAGAACAAATCATCAACATTGACATCAATCTAAGAAGTGAATATGGTTGACGAGATCAAACATATTACATATTCTAAAGAACAAATAAGTCGATCATTATTTCAATATATTTACAAAATATAACCTGTGCACAACATTGGTTAGATTCTACTAGTAGAGATTTTTCTTCTCTCTTGAGGCCAAGAAAAGAGCTATAGTAATTTCACCAATCCGTCAACAAATATTAATACACCAAAATTCAATGTGCTTATACAAAAATTATTAACAACCAAAAAAATACAGGTCAGAAAACTGATATAAAATATTAAATAAATAAATAAAAAACCAAACCCATCATCATCGGAAACCTGAAGAAGCACTGACTTCCTCAACGTCTCGTCCACCGCCAATACCGTCTCTTCTGGCATCTCCTCCAACTTCACCTCACCTATACCAAGATGTCCCCTCATCTTCTTAAACGTGCATATCAAAGCCAAGCTCACCACTAATCAATTCCAACAAAAATTAATCAACATTACATCAAAAAATCACAAAAAAATAATTAAAAACTAATTTTTAAGTTGGGAAAAGTAACATTACATCCATCCTCGCTCTCCTAAACCGATCTCATCAAAAATATCTCGTGGGAGATTTTTGTCGCTGAAATAGAACTCAACCGTAATCAAACTAATCCCCCCCCCCAAAAAAAAATATTTAAAAAATCATTTTTTTCGTCAAATCCCCAAATGTAGGGTTTAGATGATTGGGGTTAGGGATTGAGGTCGACCTGACGGAGTACGTTCTTGGCCTTGGCGGCGTCGAGAGAGGTGAACGCCATTGATGATTGATTTGAGAAGAGATGATGGAAAGGGGGTTTGGTGAGAGAGGGATTTAGGAGTTTTAGAGGGATAAATGAAATATTTTGGGAGGAGAGAGAGGAAAAATGAAAAAGTTGGGGAGAAAATAAATTATGGAATATACCCACAGTCTGTACCCACGGTTTACTACACGTCTGTAGGTATATGATGGCTATACCCACGGTTTTAGTGATCCATCACTACATGTCTCCGTTGGTATATGGAAAATTCCTTGTAGTGATAGTGGACTTACCGCTCGCTACCAAACGGTAGTTGTAGTTGTGAGTTCGGATCCACGGTTTGGGGCCTACGTCAATGTATCACATTGTTGGCATTTTTCATGAATGAATGTGATACACGGCCGTATCTTACAAACCGTCAGTCGGAACTCGCTTGTACAAGTTGCGTTGCCTTGTGTGCGGGGAGCCCGACCCAATCACAAAGTTTAATTTTTTTTATCTTCAATTGTGCGGCATTCTCATGAATTTTGTTATGTTTTGAGCGAGTTTTCAATAGAGAACCCACTTGAAAAATCCATAATTTTGCGAGTAGGTCGGTCTCGCCACTCACAAGTCATAGCAACTTGTAGTTGCGAGTTGTCATCCACGGTTTGCTATATGCGTCTGTGTATCGCATTCCCCTCATTTCCAAGAGTGAAAGCGAGCGAGACACGGCCGTATCTTGCAAACCGTGGATCGAACTCGCTTCTACAAGTTCCGTTACCTTGTGTGCGGCAAGCCGGACCCAATCGCAGAGTTTCGTATTTTTTGGACATCATTTTTGAGGTTTTCTAACTTATTTTGTTTCGTATGTATATATATATCAGAATCATTTGTTAACAAGCTGTTTTATATATGATGTGTGTATTAATTTACCAAAAATATATTTTTTTTCCCAGATGAACAACGATACGGAGAGTTCTGTTGTCGGCAATAATTTTGTGCAGGTAGAACCAATCATTGATTCCATGCCATTAGTCGAAAAATATCTAAAACCAAAATTAGGTATGACGTTTCCAACTTTAGGTGAGGCCGAAAATTTTTATTCGTCATATGCTTGTTGTGGAGGTTTTGCAATGCGTAGGGGTGAGAATAAATTAAATGGAGGAGTGAAAGTAGATAAGGCATATCTTTGTAATAAAGCCGGGTTGTTGCCGAGTCAACATAGTAATGGTAGACGAGGAACAACCTGTAGAACGGGTTGCAAGGCTTGCATTCGTATAAAATTGAACGAAGCAAGTAATACGTTGGTGTTGTATTCATTTCATGAAGCACACAATCACGAATTCACCTCACCCGGTAGAAGACATCTTTTGCCCCGAAACCGTTCTGTGTCAAATACAGATAAAAGCATAACAGATCAATTCAACCAAGCTAATATCCAGACATGTCGACAAATACCCTTCTTCGAAAGTGCTAGTGGTGGTCACGATCAAGTAGGATTCACCGAAAAAGATGTTAGAAATTTACTTAGAGATTCGCAAGAAGCATTGAAAGGACATGATTCTAAAATGCTAATTGGTTTTTTTGAATCTAAGAAATAGACGGATCCTTTATTTTTTTATGACATTCAAGTAGATCCCGAAGGGCGGTTGTCACATTGTATGTGGATTGATGGTATTTCTAGGATGAATTATCAAGAATTTGGCAATGTACTTTGCTTTGATGCCACGTACAATACGAACCGGTATGGAATGTTATTTGTTCCCTTTGTTGGAGTGAATCAACATTGACAATCGACTTTCTTAGGAGGTGGGTTCATTCCAAATGAGACGGCCTCTTCGTCTGAATGGTTCTTTGAAAAGTGGTTAGGGGTTATGAATCGTGCTTCATCCGGTATCGTCACCGATCAAGACCGTGGGATCTCCGCCGCAGTTAAGAAAGTTTTTCCCCAGATGTGGCATCAGTTTTGTATTTGGCACATATTGGATAAGTTACCGTAGGAGGTACGTATGTCGAACGATGTCGACAAGTTTAGGGAATCTTTGAGAATGTCATCTACAATTCCAAATATGTACATGAATTTGTAGAAAAATGAAATTTATTGATTTCTCAATACGGAATAGAGAATAACAAATGGTTGAACGATCTATTTGATATCCGTGAAAATTGGGCACCCATCTACGCTAAAGATTCTTTTTGGGCTGGCATATTGAGTAGCCAACGGGTTAAGTCATCGCATTCTGCCTTGAAGCATCATACAAAAAAGAAATATTCCTTCCATGAATTTGATGTCATCTTCGACCGTTTTTGGAAAGGCAAAGACACGATGAACTGAAAGAAAATCATCGTAATCTTGAAAAGAGACCGAAGTTGAAGAACGAATGGGCTTTGGAGGCACAAATGGCGAAAACATACACTTTAAAAATCTTTTACAAATTTCAAGATGAAGTTACAAAAAGCTTCATGTATAATGTGACATTCGTTGGCAATCTTGAGACACCGAATAGTTCAACCTTCCATGTGATATTCTATGGAGAATCAGAACCGGCTTGCCTTTTTCAGTTATGTAAAATTAACGAAATTATTACATGTTCATGCCACTTCTTCGACTTCGTTGGCATTCCTTACAGGCATATTCTAGCGGTTCTTCGGTTCAGCAATCACACTTCCCTTCCGGATATATACATTAAGAGAAGATGGATCCGGAATGTGATGAGAAGAAGTTATACATCTGTTCCAACCGAACCCAATACCAAGAATTTTGTTGCTCGATATTGTGAGTTGAGCTACCATGCAAAACAGATTGCCGATATTGGTTGTTCCTCCAATGAAAGTTACAAATACACGTTGAAGAATTTGCAGAAGATCATTGACGGCGTCTCTTGGCTACAATCCGGATTGGGTGAACAACCCGAATAGGCCTCACAACCACATGATAATGCAGAACCGGGAGGTAGTACACAACTAGATGGTAGTGCACAACCGCATGGTAGTGCACAACCTCTTGATGACGGCAGTGGACACATACCTACACGCGTAAGTGACCCACAACAATGCATAACAAAGGGAAGGCCTCGCGCCAAAAGATTGAGGCCGATAAGAGAGCAACTTCGCATTAAAAAATCGAGACGGTGCCGAAGATGCGGCATTGTGCAAATGAATCTTTTTTCAAAAAACTGTCCAACATTATTTGAGGGGTAAGACTCGTACTTTCTTTGTTTCTCCCTCTTTTAAATTTATTATACTTCATTTGTGGTAAATGACTTTATCACTAATTACGAAAACTTATCTTTGAATGAAGGCCAATCAATCCGCAAGAAGTGATTCCATCCGATGAAGAGAGTTCCGACGAGAGATATGATGATCCATTGTGAATTGGAATTTTTTGATATAAAGTTTCAGTATATTAGATATTGATGCAAGTATTGTTAATTGGTTTTTGTTGTTAACTTTTAATGTTGTTGAGACTCAAGTGTTGTTGGTTTGTGTTGATTGTTAATTTTGTTGTTGTTGTTGTTGGGAGATTGTAGCTGATGGGATTGTATGTAGTTTTTGGGTGAGAATGTATTGTAGTAGCTTAAGCTGTTCTGTGAAATTGTAAATTTTTTTAAATTTTTACTTAGGTCGTTGTTGAAGACAATGGCAACAACGACCTACGTTCTATGTGGAAAATTTTTTTTTGGGTCAGTAGCTCTCTGTATTGGCTTAATGGAAAGGAGCCATTTTTTTTCTAAACCTAGGTTATAGCAAAAAATTTGAATTTTTTGGGGTGCACTCTGACTTGGCCAAGTTAAAAAGAGCAACAAGTCAGAGAACAACACTATTTTTTTAAAGCTTAGGCCATTGTCTCCAACAACGGCCTACGTTATAGCTAAAAAATTGAAGTTTTGGGATTGCTCTCTGACTTGGCCAAGTTAAAAAGAGAAACAAGTCAGAGAACAATACCCTTTTTTTATAGCTTAGGCATGAGCAATCGTAGATACATGAGCTGTACGGTATCTCCGGATGAGTTAGGCAAGAGAACTCCTCCAAGCACCGTTAGAGTGTACGCTCTTGTATAGCACTGTACATCGTGGTCGGTCGATTCATCATTCAACCTCCCTTCAAAATGTTCCTTCAACCAAGATAGTTAGATTGATTATCTGACAAAAATATCCCTATCTTCCACGGCCTCTTCATCAAACTCTGTACCAAGGAGTTCATTACACAACTTTAACATATCAAAGTTCATATTACCGGTCACAGGCCATCCTATCTATTGGAAGACCGGAGATCATCGCTATATCCTGTAGCGTCACCGTCATCTCTCCGACCGGTAGATAGGAAGGTGTGTGACTCTAGCCTCCATCGCTTCACGAGTGCTGCAAGAAGTGCTCTGTCGAGTTTCACCTGACCCATCTATGCCGATTCCGTAGAAACCAGTCGGAACTAGGTACTCAACGATCCGTGGGTGCACCTTCATGGTCTCGTGGGTGCGGAAATTACACCTCCGCATCGTTCCACCCCACACAGCCTGGGATCTGTGGCGGTCTTGCAAGTAAGGGTATAAAATGAACAGGACGGTCCATTGTCCGTTCGAGTCCGGCTCGAGAAATGGTCCGACTGTGGACTGTCCGAACTGTTATACGAACTGATCCTGAACTAATTATTCGGTCTGATTCTTTATCGAGCTCGAGCCGGACATAAGTCCGTCCGAATATTATTGCGGTCCGATGCTTTACCGAACCGTGTTCGGACTATAAAAATTTTGTCCGACCTAGACCGAGTCGGACATAAGCTCGTCCGAGTAGAATTTCGGTCCGAGCTTGAACATATGGCTGTCCGATCCCGTCCGGTCCGATTTACAGCCCTACTTGCAAGGTGAGTTCACCGTCATATATTGGTCCTAGACCTCGACGTGGTGGACTCAAAGAGGATGCACCAACCTACACGAACACAAAACACAATTATTATTTGTGTTAACAATACCACTATATACAAAATTCACAATACAAATTAATAGTTCTCTTACTTCTGTGGAATGTTCGCCCCGACCACTAACAGATGACCTTCCGGTTCCCCTCATTCTAACCATTTCTCTGTAAGAAGTTTGCATATATAAAA